>CM029273.1:8803608-8956291 GCA_016920895.1 Vaccinium myrtillus | reverse complement strand
TTAGAAGTTTTTAAAATTTTCATGTATAAAAAAATAAGAGCACTCATTGTATTTTTCGGTTGACGTTAAAGTACAACTTAAAAGTACAAGTGGAATTACAGTTATACTTTTTATACTCTTAACGGGTGCAACATTACACCAGTTAGCATTTCCCTTGTTTTTAAATACTAAGAGCTTAGAAGTTTTTAAATAAGAGCTTAGAAAAAAATTACTGCCAATTAGATAACTGCAGTGTAGCCGGCTTCAATGATTAAGATTTAAGGTTCTGTTTGATTTGGTCTAGTTTGATAATTAGTACTCCTATGATCTTAGTTAAATATGGCAGCGGCAATCTCCCCACACTCTGCGCAATTTTGTCCCTGTTTTTTTTTTGTTTTTTTTATTTTAACGTACTTATGTTTTGATGCATTTTTAACTTCATGATCATGTCTTAAGAATCTCGTATAGATATGAAGATTGCGATATGACATTGGATTTGAAAATGTATTGAAATAGATGTAGGTAGACAAAACAAAAAAAAAACCAGGCATAGATTAGCAGAATTCACATAGGAATTGCCGAGCGGCGACCATGATGGTTAAAATTCCCAGTTATTTACATTAAAACGAGTAAATTGCCCTAAATTTTAAATAAAAGTAAGTAATTATATATATCTTTACTTCTTGAATTTCGTTTTATTCTTTCCCTTAACATGTGGTCAAATCTATGCATGCGTGTGTTTAACTAATTATTATTACTCAAAGAAAGTGCAAACTAATTTTATACAAGAGTTTTCTATGTTTTTTTATACCCTAAACTATTCACATTCTGTCTCCGTAGTCCCTAAACTGTAAATACCCCCTGCGTCGTCACACAACTATGAGATTGAAACCTATTAAGGGGGTGTTTATGGCAGGTTTTTGAAAAAATTAGTTTTGGCGGTTTTTATGTAATGTGTTGATTGAGAACCCCATTAAGTGTTTCCAATTGCTAACTGGGACTCTCGGTTTGAACGGGAAAATCCATCACATGAGAGCTTCCTCACCCACTGGCAAAACAACTATTGTACATCGTCCACCCTATTTTATCCCCCCATTTAAACATCGAAACAAACCAAGTTCTTTTTTTTTCCCATTATTACAAATTTATCCAAACTAAGTATTATTTAATTGGAGTCAGTTCCATAAATGTCTCATCACCATGATCCCATGAGTTCGATTCTATAAATAATATAAATCTACTAGGATAGAGTAGATTAAGATTAACGAATAAAAAAAAAAGTATTATTTAATCCCCATTCATAAATGTCACATCGCATCCAATTGAGGCCTAAACTAAGACAATTAGTATTACTTGTCCCTTAAGTAGTATTTTCATCTGCAGACTCCCTCAATTATGTAGGGCCTTACCACTTGATCCAATCAATAACAGCCGTATACATCTTGGATGAAAAGAATAGACGAGGTGAATTGCGCCTGACATCAACAACTTGACGGACAAAACTTACATTTCATTTTGATCAAAAGAAGAAAAAAAAAGCTTATATTTCATCAAATTTTATCCATTTAATGCATAACCTTATTTCATATTTTCTGATAGACGAAAGAGTGCTTGCATTTTCATTTATTGAATCCTTCTCATTTCAATTTCATAATCACATATTATTTCCAAAATTCACCGTGATTACAACTAGTACAATTCTTCGAGGTGGCCTTGAGCTCAATGACTCTTTGGTCAACTCAGTTTGCGTTAAGTTTTTCTCAAATTACTACTATATATACATGTGCGTCTTGTACGTTTCAATTATGTTTTGTGGACTAATTTTTTTTTTTAAATCTTAAATATCACCATTACCTTTGTACTTTTATTAATAATTCTCTTTCATCTTGAAGTATCTTCCTCAACTTTATTTTTCTTTTGGTTTTGCACCAAGAAATAAGAAAAACAGCTATGTCCTTCCATGTTTTGCTATAACTAACACATGTATATGGAGTATGTTTACCCCTTTTTTTTTGATAAGATTTTTACCCTTAACCCTGTTGCCGTTAACTTACAAGTCCATCATATACACTGTCTTCCGTCCAATTATGGAGGTCAGATTTCCATTGGGTCTTATAGCGTGCAATTAGAAAGTTGAGGGACTTAATACAGAATTCAATTCAGGAACAACACAATCATGATAGTTGAGGGGACAAAACTGAAATTAACACAGGCATAAAATTCAAAATGTGACCCTTCAAGTAACCTATCTCTATTGATCAAAAAAAAAAAGTAACCTATCTCTGACTTGCGACCCCTACCACTTCAGACCACCCGATTCTTCCTCCTAATTCAAGCATTGATTGATAACCCAAATTTCAAGGGATTTCATCCACTGTAACCCTATTGTTTCCCATCATCCATTTTTTCTCTTTCAGCCAATCCCTTCTTTGTTCAAATTACCTTTTGTTGTTGTAGTCAACAAAATCCTCTCTCTCTCTCTCTCTCTCTCTCTCTCTCTCATGCCTTATTTTCATCCGCACAAATAGCACCAGCAAAAGGATCTGTGTTCTGTATCTGTTCGTGGTTCTGATATTTTGTTCAGATGAGGGCTTTTTGTCCATAAAGTTTTTGTTTTTGTTAGAACCCATTTGAGAGAAGCTTCAGAAATTATGATTTCGTCATCAGGTTTGGGGAAATTCGCTGCTACAAGAAAGGAACTTTCTGAATGACATTTTCTGTACGCGAATCATTTTTCATATCAATTTCTTGGATACCCATTTCGAGAAAAGCGGAATTTCAGCTTTCAATGATCAAATTTCAGCTTATTAACCTTCAAGATTGAGCATTTCATGGTTTCAACAGTCTGGGTATTTCCAATTTGACTCTCTCTCTCTCTCTGAGTCTCATTTTATTCCTCCCAATGTATGGAATTCAAAGTAGAAGAGACTTAGCCTTAGAATTACAGGCTCAAATCCCCATTTTGAGGCCTAGCATTCATGCCAGAAGGGCAAACCTCACGGTAAAATTCCAAGACATTTATGGGTTTTTAGTAGAAGGCAATGTTGATGATGTGAATGTGTTGAATGAGGTGAGAGAGAAGGTGAGGCAGCAAGGTAGGGTATGGTGGGCTTTGGAGGCCAGCAAAGGGGCCAATTGGTATTTACAGACTCATGCTTCTTCAACCCTTAAAGCTTCCCTTAAGTTTTCAGCTTTAGGAAATGCAATTACGCTTAAGAGGCTCATTAGAAAGGGAATTCCGCCTGTTTTGAGGCCTAAGGTCTGGTTTTCGCTTTCCGGGGCTGCTAAGAAGAAGTCTACAGTACCAGAGAGCTATTATGACGATTTAATCAAGGCAGTTGATGGTAAGGCTACGCCTGCAACACGACAGATCGATCATGTGAGTGATTTCTTTCAGCGTTTCATCGATTATTGTGGTATTTAGGTGTGAGATTCATGATTTACATTGTGGCTGATATTGCGAAAGTGGATGGGTTTTTATTTCGGATGCGCAAGGGAACATGATGTTATTCTTAGTGTATTTTATGTTTTGGAAGTCAGATTATTTCCAAAATTGGGGTAGTTTTACATTTTTAATGATCCAATTGGTACTTATTTTTTTAATGCTTAACATGAAACCTCGAGGTCCATTTGAGCTTGTTTAGTTTGTTTATTTATTTCTTTGAGATACTTAGTTCTATTGAAGAGGACAATATTATCGGGAGGATTTCCTACCGATATTCCTATAGATTGATAAATGCATTGGAGTTTTAGTGGTAAATGTTTTAGATTCCTCGTTTTTGCATTGTTTCAAGTGGCCAATTAAAGTGATCAACCTAATTCTGGGGTTGATGGACAAATTGGGAGAATGGCTTTGATTTGGTTTAAACATTTTATTTGAAAGCACGTGTATCTCGATATCCTCTGAGTGTCGCTAATAAACATAGATGGACGTCATAATTGTGGAATGAATTTGAGAGCATAGGCTATTGTACCTCAAATAGTCGCTATTTTATCATTTTATTCATGAGTTGAAGCGTGTTGGTTGTGATCAAAGAGGTGTGGAAAGGTACTATACGCTATTAGTTCTGGTTGTTTGAAGGCTTTCTTTCCATGAGATAAGTTAATTTTAGCAATGCCAAGATTACCATTGACCTTTGTTATCCTTGTGGATATTTTTGTTTTTGTACAGGATCTACCGCGAACATTCCCTGGCCACCAATGGTTGGACACTGAAGAGGGTCAAGGTGCTCTCAGGCGTGTTCTTGTGGCATATTCTTTCCGTGATTCTGATGTCGGCTATTGTCAGGTTACAAATCTCTCCCTTGTTTTCAGTTACTCATGCAAAGATGGAATTCATTTTTTGTGTAGCAAAAGTGTAGATAGTCTTGTTTGAACACTCTACCGGGAGCGACAGTTTGAGTTACACACTATTAAAATGTAAATATTGAAGTATATTCTCTCCTTCTGTTGTGTGGTGCAAGCCGCACATTATGTTGTGTCGCAATGAATTAAACTCCATTCCATGCTCCGCTGTGCCGCATCTTTCATATCATTCCCTGCAATGCTGGCTACTGCTATCTCATCTCGTCAACTGGCTCTGGACCAATAGATGGGACTGAATGCTTGACCTTATGCATCTTGAAACTTGGGGACTAGTTCTCAATGATTAAGTTTTGCATACTATTGACTATTTTGCATTTGGAGAGCAAATTGGGTATGAAAATATTTGATTAATTAGAATTTAGAAACAGGCAAACTGATACATCCAAGCCCTGGCAAGAGTTCAACCCAAAGACTGAAAGGGTGTTTGTCTATTAAAACTCTTAACTTTATTAGATCATTAGCAATGTTCTAAAAATCTCTAGGCGCTAGTTGGGCGGAAAAGGGGCGCCTAGTGTTTAGGCGCCGACTAGTTGGTTGCCAAATCTTGGCATTGGACAACAGCCTAGCGCCTGTGCGACCGGCTTTTAGAACACTGAGTATTAAAGCATCAGAATATCAGATATTCAGATTACTAAATTTTTCTTCCCTCCTTGTGCCCTCTTCTTTCACTGACTCTTATTTTTTTGATTTCCATTACCATTAGATTTTACCACATACATCCATATTTTTTTGACCATCCATCTTGTTATCATGTTTTAATCTATTTGGGTTAATGCTAATGTAATTCTTGCTCTAGTCATATGACTCATATCACATAAACCTAGGCTATGAGTTTAAGGTATTAATGTTTCTTTCTCATCTGAGCATGCGTACTTGGTACATTGATTCAAATGCTTGATTGCATAACACTTCAGGCAACTCTCTTCTCTCAATGTTCACTTTTGTTTCTCGAATGTAGATTTTTATCTCTGCTTTCTTAAACAATAATTTTGTAAGGAGAAAAAGGAAAACAAGAGAACTCTATCTCTTCAATGTCTATGCTTGATTAAACGGGATGATAATACCCCATTTGGTTGACGATGTTAATATTGGAATCCGAAATCTTCAAATCGTGTAACATTTACTTAGTTCTCTTGGTACAGGGTTTAAATTATGTTGCAGCATTGCTGCTGCTTGTGATGAAAACAGAAGAAGATGCATTTTGGATGCTAGCTGTCCTGTTGGAAAATGTTTTAGTTAACGATTGCTACACAACCAACTTGTCAGGTTGCCACGTTGAGCAAAGGGTGTTTAAAGATCTTCTAATTAAAAACTGTCCAAGGTATTCTCTCTTTCTTTCTTTATTAAGATAGCTAATGCGGCCTTTTCTTTCAGTGTCACTTTTTCTTTCTTTTATAAATTTGGAAGAAGAAAAATGCAGGATAGCCGCTCATTTGGACACTTTGGAGTTTGATGTTTCCCTTGTTGCCACTGAGTGGTTCCTATGCCTCTTTTCCAAGAGCTTGCCTTCGGAGGTTGAAACAATTTCCTCTCTCGAAAACACACACTGTCACATAAGTTTTTCACTGACCTATCATTGTTTAATGCAAATCCATCTACAGACTACTTTGAGGGTGTGGGATGTACTCTTTTATGAGGGAGCCAAAGTTCTGTTTCACGCAGCATTGGCTATTTTTAAGGTGAATGTGGTGTTTGTTCATTCAAGTTTCATATGTTTCTTTGAGTTTTGACTTTTACAGATGCAACTCTACGCATTCAGAGTTGTAACAGTTGCCTTTGTTGATTGCAGATGAAGGAAGAAGAGTTAGTTCTGGCACAACAGGTCGGGGATGTGATTGATATTATACAGAAAACCACCCATCACCTTTTTGATCCAGATGAACTCTTGACGGTAATATTACTCAGTTAACTCTAGTTCCTTTTCCGAACCCTCTTAAGTCTTTGTTAAATAACTGAGGAAAATGATACTTATTTTATGGGACGTGGCAAATAGAATTAACCCATCCATCTATTCCATAGCATTTTACGACACAAGGTTGCAGTTCTGGGAAAATGCAGTGTTAAAAGTGGAAAATAAAATGCTTCAATGGCCTCTAGTAATGAAATATGGAGTGTTTACTCCCGGTGGTTGTAAAAAATTTGTTGTAGAGAAGTTAAAATTTGGCTGAAAGTCGTACACCATCTCGGCTTCTGTCTTGTATCCCCAACTTTTGAGTTTTTGCTGTGCGTCATCGAATAAGCCTTTGCCTGCCAATATTTGCAGGTTGCTTTTGATAAGATTGGGTCTATGACCACCACCAACATATCAAAGCAAAGGAAGAAGCAGGAACCAGCAGTCATGGCAGAGCTTGATCAGAGGCTAAAGCGGTTAAATTCTTTGAACGAAGATGACAAGTAAGCGAGTTTGTGTTACAAAATATGCGTTTGTGTGGCATATGAGTGGCTAAAGCTGGCCTGCTTGCCCCACTTGTGGGAATTATGTCAGAATTATTATTTTCACCCCCCGAGCGGAGGGCACCTGTGTCTCATGTTGTAGGTGATAAATGTAAAATCTTTCTGAGTGGTACAATGTACCGATGAATCTCAATGCAGCAGGCCGTTGCTGGATCTCATCCCTTATAGTTTTGATTTGTTGTATCGTCCTCTGTTAGGAGAATATTTTGATTCCTATAATGGCTAAAGATTTGTTGTACCATCTAGCATTTTGAGCAGCACCCTTGCTCCATTGCATTGCAGTACCCTGAACTTTCTGACCGTTTGGTCTTGCAACTTTTTTCTGTTGCTTAGCTGCATCTCTCTGCGTTTCTCCTTCATAATTTAGTTCTTGAATTTTAGTCACCCAAAAAACAAGAGAAAAGGCTACAAATTGAATAATAAAAATGATAATTGCTTCGAGCTGCTGCTATATACGAGGAATGGCTACTCGGAGCTTTGGATATGAAGGCAACTCTTGCTGCATAATAATCAGTACTATTACAGCCCTACATATACAACGAATGCCTCTCTCTCTCTCTCTCTCAAAGAGCAATTACCACATTCAAATTCTTAGAGGGTGCTGCACTGCTGCTTCATGGACAGATGAAACTTGCCAGTTCCTCAGGAGCAAAATGACTTGCTACTGCAGCATAATGATAGCATTCTCAAACGAAACATGTTTCATGGTTACCGATGGCCTTCACTGCTAGGAGCCTTTGACAACTATTATCTATCTCCACGAGGATTTCATGGTGCTTAGGCCGATGACACTATGTCATGAAATCACGAGTACATTACACCAGTTTTTCCTCCGGTACACGAGCTAAATCTAGCTTGTTATGTAATGTCATATCACATATTCTCTATTACGCCATCACATAATTTTGTTAGCATTGACTGAAAAAGCAAAGTAATTTGATGCAACTTCGGTGAGCTTAAGAGTACTTAGTTTCCCCAACAACTCAAAAGTGGATAATTGAGCTAATTTAAGCAGCAGAAACAGTAGCCAGCAAAACTAACACAAGAAGATACAATTATCGAAAAAAACACATCTATTGCCTGCACTTCTCGCTAAGTCTTAACACAATCCTATCCTTTCTAATTGTTAACAAGATACATCGAAAGGTTTGTCCCGATAAAAGTTCAGGAATCTGAAAACAGTTCCAAAAAAGAATCAGTCAGAACGAGCTCATAACAGACAGGAACTTACAACAAGAAAACGACCAACTAATCAGGCTCTCCTTTCACAAATGGACGAGTCAGTCAATCACTAGGAAATCTGGCATCATGGTGGAACAAACTGGTAAAGAACATTGTGAAACGGTGCTAATGCCAGTTACCAAGGCCTCTTTTTTAAGGTGTGGCCCAATCCTTCTGGATGTCAAATGTATAGCTGATCTCCAAGTAGCATTTGTTGTCATCGTCTATAAACTGAAAACAAATAAACATGACAATGGATATCATCTTATCACAATACCAAACAGAACAATGGCATAATGAAATACTCCAATGTACATTGTCCTGTAGCTTTGCATTTCCAAGGCTGTTTAGCTTTTCATTGAAAAGATTAAGATCGGCAGGATAAACTCATAAAGCTAGCAAGAAGTGAGGTCTATGTCAAACAATTTTTTTAGCAGCTCAACATGGGCCATTGGCCAAAAGACAGTAGATTTGCACCATGAATAGGTGGACCGTTTTTTCAGGACAGAACGGACCACTCTATGCAGGTTTCCATGAACTACATAAATAAATCATGAGCAAGAAGGAAATACAGACAAGTACCTGAAATATTTCAGTAAAAGCTATCAACGTTTGTCACACCCTCAACTTACAAGTAATGTCTGAAATAAAGATTCATGCGAGAAATTTCGTGGAAGAACGATTTATAGCATATGACTCTAATTTGAATAAAATCTACATCTCTGGGGTAAATGAGGATCCAAAACAATTCAGAAACAGAATTTTGACGTCCAACACATTCTCAGCTGTAAAGTCAACAAAACATTATTAGTAAAGCAAATTCTCCTGTATACAAGTGTTACTATAGTTCCGTGGGTGTTAGGGGAGATAAAATACCCCATTTGCAGTATTCTCACAACAAGAAGGATATGTTAAAGGAACCATTTCTTTTGAAGCACAAGCATAAGGAGTTTGCCCATGAGGTTTCTCTTAAACAATTTATTTAAAATACACAAAACATATTAGTGGCACATAGAATGGCAATGACACAAAGTACAATCCGGAGAGATCTGGGCATGTGAACAGAGATACTTGATTGCCATTTTTTCTGACCAAACTAATGATCATCTTTCACTTAAACATACTCAATCAAAGTAAATCTTGAGGGGAAAAATAGTATATCTTGTTAGATTACCTTTGATCTTGCAGAATATGAACCTCTAGCAAAAAAGCCGGAGGGGGTGGTCTCTTCGGGTATTACATGTGTGTAATGCTCTTGCTGCGGACTAAAAGTTCCAAGCATCTCTTTTGTGCTGTCCACTGGAATCAGACTAAATATGAGGTGAAATGTTCAGATGTTAATGACAATATGGAATATTTGGAATAACTATGGATGCAGATACTTTACCTTTCAAACCAGTTTTCCAGACAGTGTTAGTGTACTTAAGCCCGGATACTATGTTATTTTTGACTTGGAAAGAGAATCTCAAGCTGTATGGACTACCTTCTTTCAAAGTAAACCACAAGCCTTTGGGCTTTCCATCTTCAGGAATAGGAAGAACTATTTCTGGTCTGTTTGGAGAGAGGATTGAAAGACTGAGGATCTTCACTTCTGGTTCCAGTATTTCTATGATACATGAAAACCATAAATCAATGCCATAAACTCAAATATCATCAAAGACGAAAGTAAGCGTTAGAATTAGTCAAATTGATTTCATGTACATCTGAAGTTGGGTGTAAATCACAGTGAATTGAGGAAAACCTCGAAAGGACTCATCTTTAATTTTACCATGGTACTGCTGTCAAAAGTACAAATTTATTCTGATAGGATTGATCATCCATTCAAAAACGGAATGTAGGACCCAAAAATTAAGCTTGGTTGGTTTCATAACGACAAATATCATCTCCTATTTCATTTTTTATTAATTACAATTAAGGGTTTCTCAGTAAATGTCCTAAGCTTATTGACAAACGAAGATCGAAACAGCTGTACTTTATTTAATGAAGTATGGCATTGCTTCGTTCATTATTTGTTATGTACGAAGTAGAGGCTCTAGAAATGGTACAGAAAACCCATTCACTGGGATTTCACAACTTGTTGATGGTTTAGCCGTTTATGAACTATTATCTGTTCTAATAGTTCCGGCTAAACGTCTTAAAGCTGGAAAAGTGTTTTGTTCTTATTTAAGTTTGAGATATAATTAAAAGAAAAGACAAATAAATCCATCATTTATTGTAAACTGTTGACACAAGTATGCAAATTGCAATTCTAGCACTAAAGATTTTTTTATCTCAGATTCTCAGCAAATACTCTGTAACGAAGGAAAGGAATTTAAAAGCCCAAATTTACCCAAAAAAGAATTTAAAAGCCCAAAAGGAGGAGATAAGCAGTATATAACCTCCAAAGCCCAAATCTAGTACCACATTATGGTAGTATTAAAATTTGGAATCATCAGTACCTCCAACACTGCTCACATCCACACTCCCAAGAAGCTGTTCCTTCCACCTCCTTAGACTCTCATCATCCTAAAAATTCCCAAATGCAAACAAAATAGAAACTTAGAAATTCAAAAAATAAAAATTTTGAAAAAATTAAGTACTAGAAATCCCAAACATTGAAGAACATTACAGTACCTTATCTTTCTCAAGCTGTTCTTTAAGGGTATACTGAGGGCCAATCTGAATTTTACTTCTCCCTTCCTCATCTTCATCCTCATCTTCAGTTGCACAAAAAGAACCCTCACTCAAGCTTCTCTTCACATGCGCCACACTCTCATCACCACTCTCTTCAACTCCACTCTTCTCTCCAACTTCCTTCTTCTCTTCAAACCCCATATTCTTGGAATTAGAAACAGTACCAACGGTCGAAGACATCAAATCATCAAACAGTTACCCAAAAAGCCTACGAAATCTGGAACACCCAACAACCAATTTGACTACAGTACAGAGAAACAGGAGGTAAACCCAGATGCCAAAATCAAGAAAAGGTGCAATCTTTTGTGTGAAAAGACTGGAAAAGAGTGGAGGAATCACAGAAAAAGGAAAAATGGTTGTCTGTGCCCGAGAAAATTCTCCACAAGCATGAGCCCGTATGGAGCAAAAGGACCCTGAAACAAAATTGGGCCCACCAAAAAGAGAGAGACAAAAGGAAGCACTGGGGTTTGTTTTCTTGCTTTGGCTTTGTGGGTGGGTTGTTGTTGAATATCTCAATCTCTCGACTCCCGAGTGGCTGTGTGAGAGAGAGAGAGAGAGATGATACTGGAGTGGGGTTTTTAGACTTTTTAGAGGGAGGGCATGGGATTCGAAAAGGGTTGATAATTGATACAATTACGGTGGTCCCAGACCCTGGGCTTTGTTATGCACTGGATTCATGTGAGTGGTCCCATTAATAATATTCAACAATGTTATGGGTACATTACATGTGCACCTCAAATGCACAACACCCTGATGTGGCAAATGAGGAGAGGTCTATTTTTTGGATAAGCCCCACATTAGACTTATTCTCATTTGTCACCTCAGAGTGGTGTGCATTTGGAGTGCATATGTGGTGTACCCATATCATTTTCCAATAATATTTCAATGTGTTAGTGGCTTCTTTCTGTAATTGAGGTTGCCCGTTATGGAACTATGATTTTGATGTTTTCGGTTGAAATGTCACAGGTTAATAGAACGAATTGAAAAAAACTTTGGGTGTCGAGCGGGAATCAGTGACGTGATGCCTAGCATTCATAAATAAGTCTTTTGGACAATTCAAATTTTAAAAAGAGAAATGGGAGAAGAGTTGAGAGAGATATGGACCGTCCAAAACAATTTTGGACGGCCAAAATGCACTCTCGGCACCAACATTCTTCTCAAACAAATTATAAAGTTCAAATAGGAGATTATCATGTAATAAGTCTGGATTTGTTTTCTTTACTATTCCCTAAAAAACCAAGAAAGACAAGAAATTGGTAAGAGTTTGACGGAATGGTACTCGCGCTTTCTTTTCCTTTTTTTTTTTGGCTTTTAGGCAGGTGCATCTGATTAATTTAGAACGACGATACATACACTCACTGGGAGCCACTCCCAGCCACACGCCCACACCCTCTCTCACATGGGGTGTGGGGCCCAGATTAATTTAGAACGACGATACATACACTCCCTGGGAGCCACTCCCAGAGAGTGTATGTATCGTTTTCCATTAATTTAATTTCAAGAGGAGCGATTGAGGCTTGTAAATTGAAGAACTCATTTCATCAACTGAGTTGAAGCCGTGGTTTATTATTTTTAGAGAAAGAGAGAAAATATCATAGATAAATCAGCGTACTACATCGAGAATATGAACAATCATCCAACAGGTTACAACTAAATAAGACTAAGACTATAGCAACATCAAGAATAATGCTACATACACTTCCGGGTTGCACACCCACGTACACTTCCGGGTCAAAAACCTCCAAAACGACGTCGTTTTGGAGGCGGGTCAAACTTAAAAAAAAAAAACCCATCATGTTGAATCTCTGAACCCATGTCATTATTTCTCCCATTCAAGAACAGAAGTGTGAGAGGGAGAGAGAGAATACATGGAAAAGACCCTCAGGATCCTGAAATTTTCACTTCCATCTCAGGTTACAAATCCAAAATTTCTTTTGGAACCCAGCAACTCAGTTTTGGGTTTTTAAAATTGAAACCCTAGTTTTTGTGCAAAAACCACCAAGGAGGAGAAGAGAGCAGCGTAAGAGAGAGTGAGAGAGATAGACCTTCGATTTCAAAGCTCCTACTCGCGATTCGAATTTCGTCGGGCCGATTCGAAGCAGTCTTCTCTCGCCAGAGGAGGAGAGTGTGGTTGACGGCGGCGGCGGCGGTGGAGATCGTGGTCGCCCGCCGGTGGTGGTGGGGATCGTGTTTTGGATCGTGGTCTCTCTCTCCCTCTCACACTTCTGTTCTTGAATGGGAGAAATAACGACAGGGCTTCAGAGATTCAACAAGATGGGTTTTTTTTTTTTTTTAAAGTTTGACCCGCCTCCAAAACGACGTCGCTTTGGAGGTTTTTGACCCGGAAGTGTACGCGGGTGTGCAACCCGGAAGTGTATGTAGCATTATTCCAACATCACATAGGAAAATTAAGCTCTAAGTGGCCAAGATCTCCAATGGACCATCTCCCGTGTCTTGACGACGAACAAAAGGGGATAGGTGCTGAGCAGGACCGCCATCAGCTAAATTCCCACCATGCCCAAACAAAAAGCCTTCGACCACATGTGGAGGACAAACAAAAGATGTGATGGCATGTTGCGCAAGGTCGTGAGCGCGCTGAACTATGTTACGCTCGGCTCTAGAGATCCGACAAAACGCCAACTTTAAAATGTCTGCATTGATGTTGCGTATCAAATAATCATTGTTGTGATCGATGCCATTCAGATTTCCATGCAATCTGCATAACAACATTGTAACACTCAGTAAGAATATGGATAGCATTGAAATTATTAGAGAGGGCCCATTTAATAGCTTGTTGAATCGCTAGTAGTTCTGCATGCAATGGGCTAGTGCTGTAGGAGGAGATAGGAACTTGAGCTACAAGAGAACCATCTAATAGACTTGCGGTGACGCCCAGGGTGCACTAGGGATGTCCTTCCTTCCATGCTCCATCAACGTGAATGGTACATGTTCGGGAAACACATGGACCAGAAAAAGCTTTTATAATAAAAGACGGATTTTTGCTATGAAGGCTTTGATCGGAGTTGGTCGATTTATGCCAAATAGCCGACCGCTTGAACCAGTGAGCATTATCCTTAGCTTTCTCTAAGACCACCTGGTTATTGAAATTCTCATTCGAGAAAATGAGAAGATTCTTTTGTTTCCAAATGGACCAGAGGACGGAAATAAAGAGATAAAACCTATCTTTGTTATTCAGGAGACGGATGATCCAATCAAGCAACCAATCATTGAAGACCATATTTTCAGAAATCCCTAGCATGGAGCAAGGAAATTCACTGATATCCCAGATAGCAGAAGTGTTGGGGCAACGACAGAATAAATGAGCAATAGTTTCTTCCTCATTATCACAAAGAGGGCAGATTGGGGAAATAACCGTGGTTTATTGTATTAATGACCTGGCTGATGCCATTGTGTATTTTATTTTGCGTTAATCAAGGTCACCTGAGATGAATACTATGTGAGAGTCCACACTCACCAACTCTGTTAGAGGTACCGATCACATGGGTACCAATGGGATACAAATGGTATGCGGGACCCTCTTAGGGGTCTCGTACGAATGATCCGAACCATTTAAAAATTAAAAAAAAACAAATTTCGAGTGGCTACGCGAGAAATCAAGTCATAGGGATACGTAAAACTAATTGATCCAATGTACTCTTTTTTCATTCAGATTTTAGGGTCGGATGAACTAGTTGCAAGTATCCGTTTGAGCTAATTTCTTGCAAAGCAACTTGAATTTTTTTAAATTTTTTTTGAATGATTCGGATCATTTGTACGGGACCCCTAGCCAAGAGGGCCCTGCATGCCATCTGTACCCATCAGTTCCCTTTTAGAGTTTTCGCTCACTCATCACTTTCAAGTTTTGGAATCTTAGAGCATCCATAACCAATGGCGGATCTTAGAAGGGACTATGGTGCCAGGTGGGGTTTAAAAAAATGGGAATATTTTTTTTTATATATGTAAAATTTTATCCTACCAAATTTTAGCCCACCTCATATTTGTGTACAACTTGGTTAGCCAAGGGTATATTTGTGTCCTGGATCCGCCCTTGTCCATAACAAACTCTTCAAACTCAAAACTTAGCTACTTTACCAAGTGACAAACCAGAAAACAGGGTACAACAAACTCCTCAACAATTTAGTTTGTGCTACAGTGTCTCAATAAATGGGAGGAGATTTGGCAAGACACTGTGCACTCTCAAACCTTTCTTTATTTAGGTACTCCCTCCATTCCAAAATAAGTGTCCTTTTGGGACTGCTTGCCATTTTCAACGACATATATCTTTTAATTTATGATAGTTTTTATGATTTTGAAAATTTTGTATAATAGAATTAATTACGATTTATCAAACAAGATCCATAATAGATATTTTTTGAGGTTCACATTAAAAGATATAAGCGGTTGAAAATGACATGGAGTCCCAAAAGGGACACTTTTTTGGAACGGAGGGAGTAGTATTTTTTTCTCTCTCCACTCTCTCCTTTCTTTTGTAATATTTAAAAAGGAAAAAATAATATTTTAATAGTAGATAGGTAGTATTGTTGGAGTGTTGAAAAAGACGTAAGTAGGTAAAGTACTGTTCACTAATATTTTTGACTCAAGCTTTCTCAGGCTTGTTGTGGATGCTCTTATAGACTATAGGGCCAATCATTATATGATCTGTATATATTATAGGTCAAAGGGAGTCAGAAAACTTACCTCTGTTAATTTCTTAAAAAAATGCTACGTACACAACCAGAACGACACAACCAGTACACAATCAACACCAAAACAATGTCGTTTTTCTTTAAAAAAAAAATTCAAATCTGGATCGGTCGGCTTCTTCCCCTCTTTCTGATTTTACTCGATACAGAGAAAGAGAAAGAGAGAGAGAGAGAGGGTGACCAACCAAGCCACCAGATCGAGAAGTCACCGCTACCGGTCACCACCACCATCGGTGAGAACCTCCTGGGCGATGCTATTATCGTACCACAAAGGTCTCTTTCTCTCTCTCTTGATCGAACACTGCTCTTCTCTCTCTCATGCACGTTGCGCTATTTTTTTGTATGAACCCTGAAATGAGTTCTTGGGTTACACCAAAAAAGCCCTAATTTTTATGATCTTATGCATATGTAGGTTGAGATACGAATTCTAATCACACACACACACACACACACACACAGAGAGAGAGAGAGAGAGAGAGAGAGAGAGAGAGAGAGAGAGAGAGAGAGAGAGAGAGAGAGAGAGAGAGAGAGAGAGACACTTGGATTTGGTTTCAATTCGCCCATGACAACCGATTCTTCAACAATTCTCATCCCTTACCCGCACTTCGACCGTTGAGCGAACTTATTAGTGCGTCCTGGTCTTAGTGTTTTTATTTGTGGTGTTTGCAGTAGAACTATACACAAGTAATAGAGTTGATTTGGTGAATCTCTTGTGTTTACATGTTTCCTTAATTTCTATTGCTAAGATTTTACTTGATGAACTTCCATTTCATTGATTAGTAAATTGCAATCTTTTTGTCCTGTAAATCAGGTACACGGTTGAGAGAAAGTTTGTTCTACTCCCACCTTGGTGGCAAGGACGGAACCAAGGTTTCATATCCGAGGAGGCAGCAATATAAACAACATTTAAAAATTAAGGTTCAAGAGCGTAAAACATTTACATTTAAATGTCTTAATAGTACCGAACGCAAAACACAATATCTAAGTGCTCTTAACAAATCAAAAGCAACTAGAATGTATTACCTCAATCATGAATCATAATAGAATGCGATGCTCACTTAATCTCGAACGTAATCTATGATTGAGTCAAAACTAATTTTTGTAGTGTCGAATTTTTTTGTGATCTTGTGGAGACTGGAGTTTTAGTTTTGGTTTTGGGGCCACCAGATTTTCTACATCATAAAAATAAAAAAAATTGCAGTGAGAAATTTTTATTGGGCTGGCGCCATGGCCACCAGTAGCCCACCGGTGGTTCCGTACCTACTTGGTGGTATATAGAAACTTATGAGTGATTAATTACTTTTGGGATTTCTTGTGGGTGAGCTCGGTTTTTTCCTTAGTACTGCCCCCATTCCTTTTTAATCGTGTAGCTTCGTAATTTCAACTTATTAAGAAAACACCATTATTACATCTTTTACATCAACTTTTACATTCATTTTCCACTATTGTCATGACAGTAAAAGCTAAACGTGGAATTGATAGGTTTGATTAATATGTTGTGTGCTGATGCCACCTCTACATGATTTTGGAAAACTTGGTATTCTGTAAATTATTTTTGGGGTTGAAATCATGGTTCCTTTAGAGCATCCCAACAGCTTGGGTAAAATGGCTCTGGAGCCATTTTAGCTAACCAAATGAGCAAATTAGCCCCTGCAGCAGATTAGCTAAACCCTTAGCTATCCCTCCTTCAGCTACAGTACCTAGGTAAATATACCCAGGTACTATTCACCGGCCATCATTTTTTATTACTCTCTCTCTCTCTCTCTCTCTCACACACACATACCAGAACGACGGCGGCGAACAAGAGACGAACGACGACGACGACCATCAACTAGAGATCGACGAAGAGCTTTCAATCGCAGCGATGAGGCTTTCGATCGACGGCGACGATGGAGCTTTCGATCGCAGCGATGGAGCTTTCAATCGACGGCGATGGGATTGAGCGAACGGCGGTGGGACGGCGACGATCGACGGCGATGGGTGTGGAGGTGAGTGTTGAGAGCGATGGGTATCGGCGGCGCTGGGTATCGACGGCGACGGGTATGGAGGTGGGCGATGGGTATCGGCGGCAATGGGTATGGTGGTGATTGTTAAAAGGGAAAATAATATTTAATAAAAAGATAGGTAAAATGGGTAGTGTTGTTGGAGTGTTAAGAGTGACGGACTAACTATATACACTGTACATCAGGTTTTTTGGCAAAATTTTTACACAAGCTGTTGGGATGCTCTTATATCTTAACTTAGTATTCATACATGTGGATTGTTGTGCTCTATGCTAGGATTGGAGGCGACGTAAAGAATGAAGAGCTAATCAAGTAATTGGCCCAATCTAAAAAAAAAGAATGGTGGATCGAGCAATAGTACTTTTTATTGTTACTGCCACAGATTGTAAATGGCAAATCAAAAGGAAAAAATGGTCACCTCCTGTACTTGCTTTTAGTATTATGGAAATTCTTGTACTTTTCCTGGGCTGTGTTCATGATTGTGCTCCAAATCATCCTTGTTAAACCTCCACTTTCCATCTGGGTGTATACGTACAGTAACGTGAGTTGGATAGTTAATTTTTTTATTGTGGCCGTGGTTTGACCGGGTTTGCTTGATTTTACCCTTGGCTTTCTTGCGTGATTGCATGAAAGAGTTACATTCTTCAAATTTTCATCTTTTCCCTTTCTTGATGTTCTTTTTGCCATAGAAAACCCTCTTTCTTTAGCATATATATGTTAAGTAATACTGATAAGCTTCCTCTGATGTGTCGAATGTCGTTCCTTCCTTCAGTTCTTGAAGTCTATTTTCACAATAATCTGTTGCCTCCTTCCTATCCTGAGTATTATCTACCTCATTTTTGTCTTCATTGTTTGAGTCTCCGGCCACTTGATACATCTTATTCTTCTTCTCCACACTCTTTGTTTGGAGGCATTGCCGATGGAACAGACTCCGGCGACATCATCTACTGGTTCAGAAAAAAGTGGAAGCAAATTAGCTACATACCAAAAAAATCAATGTAATGTGTACTTAACATGAAAAAACATTGTGCTAGGAACTTGAAATTAAACCTAGTAAACATTTCAAAATGTTGTGCTTTAAAAAGGAGAAACAGTTGTTCTTTACTAGGCAATAATGATGAGTTCATCTTGCAAGCATTGGTATGAGGTGAGAAAACGGAAACAATAATTGATGAAAATGCTTCAATCCTCGCAATGAACAACAAACCAAGAAGACAAATCCTACCCAACATCTAAAACATCTCAAATTGTATGTATGTCAGAAATCAAGTGACAAACACAGTCCAAAGCACAAGACAAAACCAAGAACACAGTCTAAAGCACAAGACAAAAATCAAACGACAAACATAGTCAAGCACTCCAATTTAGGTTTTTAGAAATTGGGGGTTTTTCAATTAATTATGGAGTAATTTCGAATTAGTATTTTTTTTGGTAACACAGGAACTCAATTTAGGCCTCACACACACACACACACACACACACACACACAGAGAGAGAGAGAGAGAGAGAGAGAGAGAGAGAGAGAGAGAGAGAGAGAGAGAGAGAGAGAGAGAGAGAGAGAGAGCCCATAAATGGTGGCGATCGCCAGAGGTGGGAAGGCGCTGGGGTTGGGCTATGTTGGCATTGGTGGAGGTGGGAATCGTGGTGGTGATCTATCTTTCTCGTCTCTGTATCGATCTGCTGCTGCGAAGAAGCCTGCATGTTTTGAATGCGGAAGCGAAATTCAGTTCGCGCTTTGTTTTTGTTTTTTTGGTTGTGTGCGTTGCATTTTTGTAACTTCTTCATGTTTTAGCACTTCAACAAAAGCAAAAACCCATTCTTGCACCGGCGGGGCCATAAATCTTTATCCGTGTGGGCACAAAATCTAACATTCTTTTTCTAAGAAAAAGTTACAATAATAATCTTCAAATCTCTTAGTTTTTGATATTTGCTATGCTGGAGTGAAGCGGGGCCCCCCGTAGTGAGTTGAGGCAACTCACTACAGGGGTGTATAGTGTGTCCCATCCGGCCGTCCATCTCGGTACCGACAGTTCGGATTTAATCTGAACTCCAAATGATCCGAGCCGTCCATTGTTCGGATCATTAAAATGGAAACCACTACAAGAAAATGGAGTATTGGCGACCTGAATAGCGATGGAACATTAACACATCGCCGTTGGGTATGTATTTGGCGATGCACTTTGGAAAAGTGCATCGGCAATACCTTGTCTCTGACGATGCAATTTGTTTTACTGATGGGCCACTTTTGGCGACAAAATATATATATAGTTTGTATCACATTCTTTTGCCGGCACACAAAGGCATAGCCAAAAGCTACTAGCTAATATCAGTCGGTTACTTTTGGCAATAAAACCTCACGTTGCCAATAGTTTTAGTATTGCCAATGTAATATCACGTTGGCAAAAGGTCTATATTTTTCTAAATAAAATACACTTTTGGCGATGAGAACTCATATCGCTAAAACTACTGCCTTTTGGCGATGAAGAAAGTTTGCATCGCCGAAAGTATTGCCGACAGGGCAATGGCAACATGGTGCCGATGCAAGGTTTTTCATTGCCAAAACCCTTTGCCGATGCAAATATACATTTGCCAATGTAATAGTTCACATCGGCAAAACACGATTTTCTTGTAGTGAACGTTCATTAACGAGATGGATGACCGGATGAGCTCACTGCACCCCTGTAATGAGTCCTTCACTAAGGGGAGAGGACATCCTGTAGTGCGGCATCCAATCCTTAACTAAGGATTCATCGTAGGGTAGTTCTCTTCCCTACCATGCCAACTGCATGAGAGGTAACGTTGGCGCCAAATGACTAGGAATTGGCTCCGGCGTTTAAAGACTTTTTGGTCTATTTTGGCTTAATAACTCAACTGGAAGTTCAATTAAAAAAAAAAAACCGTAATTTTTTTTCACCTTTGATAGTTTTGTATCAATTTTTGGTGAATTATTAATTTGTCTTGACGAGATGAATATACGAAGTAAAAATAATAATAAAAACCCGAAAAAGGTTTACCAAAAAGGAAAAGAAAAACATATGGACTTTCTGGATAAATTTTGTCTTTACTCAAAAAAAGTTTGTGTGGTTATATATTTTACCTTTTCTGATTCATCCCGCCAAAATGAAGTAGTAATCTATAAAAAAAATTGATGCAAATCAAACAAAATGCAAGAAAATTTTGAATAAAGAAAAAAATAATCTGACTTAATTATTAAGCAACCTTTTACTTGCTATTCTAGAAAACACATGTCAAGAAAAGTATGATATGCAATGTACCTCTTCAGAGTTTTATCATGTAGTTTATATCAAGAATGACTTGGGCACTTGGCCTCCAAGCATCTCATGCCCCGTTCGTACCCTAACAAGTATAGTGTAGATTGCGGAATTGAAGACTTATCTAGAGTGGATCCAATAACACTTCGTCAAGGTTTGAACTTGTGAATTACACAAATTCACAGGCGGTATAACTTTTACAAATTCAGAGCCTTGCAACAAAATTCACATGGGGCAAACAACAATTCAGAGTGTGAATTTGTGGATTAAAACACATATTAGTGGGTGCAACTTCCACAAAATTCACAGCCTTACAACAAATTCAACGGGGTCTAACACCTAAAATAATTTTGTTAGATATTTTTTTTTTTTTGCTCAGTAAAAGAAGAAGTTTATTAACTCGAAAAGGGTACATAGAGAGGAGGGGGAAGAGGAGGGGAAGGGGAGGGGGGAAAGGGTCAACGTAAAGTTGAGAACCCAAACATCAAACGGGCAAGGCCCGAGCAATCAGTGGGCAAAGCCCAATATCATCGAAAGGGACAAAGCCCAGCCAACAAAAGACAAGAAACAGCCCAAAAACACAACCCTAATCAGCAAACCCAAACTCCAAACAATGAAAACATCCCGCAGACCAAGCCGCCGACCACCACGCACGACGCCAACCACCAAGACAAGCACAAACCAAAGACGAACCGAACGGAAACCCAGCCGCCGTGCATCCCACACATTCCGGCATCTCAAAACCACCAAGGATCGCGATTAACCCCCATGAAAGATGGCCGAAAACACCAAAACCAGGACACCAAACGGCGACGAAGCCTCCGCGAAGAACGCCGCCACAAACACGAGCCACAAACCACAGCGACAAAGCGAACCCATGCCGTTAGGCAAAACCGAAACCACTCAGGAGTGGAATGGCGGGGAGAACTCAACCACGAACCTCAGAAACCGAGCCAGCCACACCGTTAGGCAAACCGGACACTTTCCGGGGTTGTTCAAAACCATCATTCGTGTATTTGTTTTGGAGTGAAATGGGTAGATTATTTTTTTTAGAGGGTAGTTGCTCGCTCGATGCTCCTCCCATTATCTACGCCAAATTGCCTGTTGCGAAGTCAACCTATTTGGGTGAGAGGTAAATGCATTGCACAATACATCATGCATATTTTCTTCCAAAATTAAAAATTTTGCTTTTGCATGATTTTTCTTTCCTATAAAACTCTCCGAAAATTCGCTTCCCATATATATGCATATTTTTATATCAAAAAATTTTCTTTGCTCCTAAAATTTTTTTTCCATATTATATTGCATGATTTTCTATAAAACTTGTTTTGATGCTTTTTTTTTGGGAAATCCGATCCCCAATCAAAGGTGTTTTCCAATATATGCGCAAATATTTTTATCAAAAAAACGATTTTTTTTAAACGCTTTCCCCAAAAAAATTTTTTTAAAAGCATCAAAACACCAAAAAACTTCAATCCGGAAATCCAAGGATCCCGGATCGCCGGTGTATATATATATATATATATATATATCAAGCAAACTATTTTCTTTTAATATGCCGAAATTTTGTTTTCCATGTGTGTCATTCAAAGATGTTATTTTTTATTTTTGGAGAGAATAAAAGAGATTTTTTAGGAACCTCATGAATAGGCGTCCAATCTTGCCTATACGTGGTACTATTCCTCATTAGTCTGATGCACATTTCGTTTATGGAAAAGAAATCAAATATTTTGTTTTGTTTACCCTGCACATGTAGGCATTTCCTCTTGCCTATATATTAGTACACTTGCCATTGAAAGAGATTGCACATTATTTTTGACGGAAAAAATCGAAAGGAAGAAAACACCTTTGTCTTGTTTGCTTGCATGGTCCACGTTGATTGATTCTAAAAAAGATGAACTGGTAGCTGTGCATATCCTATTGCATTTTCATTGTGCATTACTTCTATCAAGGATAACTTTTCATATCTCACATTATTCGTCCATTTGGTGTTCGTGTTTCGTGGTGCCATATACTGTTGTGGCCGAATCTTTTGGAGATTGATTCGGAGCCGGTTGAATCAAGAGATCAGGCGTGAAGTCTGTGGTTTATCTATTGAATCTTGAAGAAGCTCTGGGTGCATCGGAGATTGACGAGAATAGGCAAAGGCTTGGGGTAAGGTTTTTACTATATCGCAATCTGTACTTCTTTTTGATTAATAGAATAAAGCAGTAGTGTTAGACCGTGGTTTTGGCTTAGGGTTATTTAGGACCCTAAGTGTTTCCTCGTATATCGTGCGTTTCTTGTCTCCATTTTATTTCACTCTGCTACTTGTGGTTTGGTTTAAATTGTCAAGATAATAACCGGTTCTAATTTAATAATTTTTAATCGGTCGTTATTTTTATAAATTGGTATTTTTATAAAAACTCCTATTTTCCCCCCTCTAGGAGTAAATTGAACGCTTCTGCATAATTTCAAATTTCACAGTGGCAAAACAAATAACTATTTCATTTCATTTTATTTTATTGGTTAGTCCACCACAACAAGTCAATCCACATATATCTTACGTGGCAGCAAGTAAATTTCCTCCACGTGGTACAGATTTATTGCCTGTAAATGGCTAAAATTTGTGGGATCCACTGTGAGTCACTCAAAATGGGCCAAACTCATCTCTTAAGGCTATGTCTCCCATTTTATTTTATTTTTTACTTTTTCTTTTCACTTTCGTCTGAGCTGTCTCTGACTGTACAAGATTGTGAAGATCAAAAGAAGGTCACAGTTTTAATCTTATGATGTAGGTTTATTCAACTGTGAATTTTTTTATTGATGAATTCGAGTGTGATCTCGTTTGTTACTTAATTCGTAAGAAATGCTCCGTCCAATCAATCGTCGTGCTTGCGTTGCTGAGAAATTATTTTAGGTGTTAGACCCCCAGTAACAAAACTAATAAATTAAATTTGAATACAATAATATCATTTGGGCAATCTCTCATTAGGCTTCCTGTTTGAGTATAAAAGTGAAACGATGCATTAGTTGGTGCTTTCCCTTGCCTTTCATTCTCCCAAATTCACCTGCACATAAGTGAATTCCACTACACCCAAAATAGTAGTAAGCCTGTAGAATTATGGTCACTTTATTGGACACCTTCCCAGAAGAAATAACCAGCCAAATATTTTCAAGATTACCCATCAAGTCGCTTCTCAGAACAAGGAGTGTGTGCAAGGGCGTTCGCGATTTCACACACAGTCCTATCTTTGTTGATAACCACATGAAGTCTTCAACTCGAAGAAATCCCAATCTCATCCTCACTGATAACAAGTGCAGAGAAGGTAATCTTAGACAAGTTTTCATATCCAAGATTCCAAATAATAACATCTTATAACAGTTGTACAACAAGTACTACATCGGTCCCTCGCGATCAACGATGGATTTAAAGAGGGAGTAGGGGTCAACTGCCCACCTGGGTTTTCAACTACTCTTTACATCAACCACAATTGAACTTATATGATGTTCATTTTCTCTCTTACAAAATTTACACTAGTGCTCCTATCACTTAGAAATTATTGATTCATCAACTCTAATAAGCCTCAAAACTAACAAAAGTAGCCTAAATAATTTGCTTCATTGGTTTTTTCTCGAAATTTACCTCTCATATTTTTTAGTTTTACAAAAATATTTTGTTTTGTCATGAACATTGACCTTGTTCGGTTGGGATTTTAGAACCCGGTTTTAAGACCTTTTTAAAAATGGGTTTCAAAAGTTGGTCTTCAAAATATGGGTTCCTCCCACCCTCAGCATGTACTTGGTGCAGTGCAACTTAAAGGGATGAAATACCGGTGGGCCTCTTTTGTCTTGTCAAAGAAAAGTTCTCACTTCTTTCTCTTTTCTCTCTCACGAGTGGGCCCCCAAAAGGGATAAATTTATTTTGGTGCTTTTAGCTAGTGGACCCAAAGACCATTTTGGGGAAACCAAACAAGACCTGTGATGCAGCGCAGCCTATGGAACAGAATCAATCGTGCAAGAGAAACACGAACAATAAGATCGACCCAGAGGTACTCCCTCCTTAAACGATCAGAATATGAGTAAAACTCGTGTTCTTTAATTCAATAATAATAATCAACTAACTGCAGCCGTTTAGGCTTACAACTTATTATATAGGAAACTAGAAACCCTAATTGATTTGCTCCGAAAAAGGAAGGCAAATCAATGGAAAACGTAAAATTACTAAAAAGGGAAAAAAATCGGAAATAACAGCAAAATAACGACGCAAGCCAACCGGCCAAACTTAGGGCACTCGGTATCGATACAGGGATAATCCTGATCGATACGGGAGTCTTTGCATTCGCCGATTGGTAGCATTGATCGATCTGACTCTTTCATAGTATCGATACCACTAGTCGATTTAGGCCTTTTTAGGCCTACGTGGACGTAACCGGTCCATCCACGTTGACGCAACCCGGTCTGCATCATCCTCCCCTGCTGGAAAAGAATTCGCCCTCAAATTGTAATCATCAGAAGATGAACTATCGCCCACAAACGGAATTAGATGCTTGACGTTGAACACATCCGATGTGCGCACTTGGCTAGGCAGATTCAAACGGTACGCATTTGGATTGATCTTCGCAAGGACCTCCAAAGGCCCAATCTTCCTGGCCTTAAGCTTGTTGTATTCCCCTTCCGGAAAGCGATCCTTGGTCAGCACGGCGTATACGAAATCGCCCACGTCAAATTCCACCAATCGACGCCTCTTGTCGGCTGCGTCCTTATACTTGGAGGTAGAGACCTCCAACTGGTGTCGGGTAGCTTCATGTACTTCCTTCAAATGGGCCATAAAGTCTTGGGCCTTCCAATGCACACGCTTTAAATCAGGCACCGGAGCGAGATAGACAGGGGACCGCGGATTGCATCCATAGACAATCTGAAATGGAGAATGACTCGTACTCCGATTCACTGAATGATTGTATGCGAACTCAACCTGGGCCAGCTTCAGGTCCCATGACCCAAGTTGTTCACCCACCAAACTGCGCAGCATGTTGCCCAAAGAACGATTGACCACCTCAGTTTGGCCATCAGTCTGTGGATGATATGAAGTACTAAAATCGAGTTGTGTGTTTGCCAACCTCCACAAACAACGCCAAAAGTGGCTCAAGAAACGTGTGTCCCTGTCGGAAACAATAGATACAGGCAGCCCATGCAAACGATAAACACTGTCAAAATACAACTGTGCTACCTTAACAACATCGGTGGTCTTCGTGCAAGGAATAAAGTGAGCCATCTTCGAGAACCTGTCCACCACCACATAAATAGAATCCTTGCCTCGCTGGGTACGAGGAAGACCAAGGACAAAATCCATACTCACATCCGCCCATGGTTGTGTAGGAATAGGCAGAGGCATATAGAGGCCGGCGTTAGTGGCCCCACCCTTAGAAACACAACAGATATGACAAGCTCTCACAAACCGGTAAACATCCCGCCGCAAAGTAGGCCAAAAATATGATGCAGCCACCAAAGCAAGGGTCTTTGCTTGACCGATATCCTAGACCTAAATTAATGGGTTGCCCCAAGCGTAGGGCTAAGACCGGTGTAGCATAATACCCGGTAAGACCGAAATCGAATCCACAGAGACGGTGGAGGATGCTTAACTAAAAACTCGGGTTGTGAAATTTAAAACGGCTCTTAGGTAGCCACCCTTAATAATTCGATGGGGGAATTAACTAAACCTAAGAGAATTTGGTTTTGCTTAGACTATTCAAAAGCAAGTACGGTCGTAGGGTTCATAACACCAGTGACAAGGCCCAGACAGTTTCGCTCCGTTCGGTGTTCTAAAAACGTTTGATTTTAGAGAGAAAAAGGTACCCCGAAAGATGCGAATCCTCGTGGTCGCCGTTTACCCATGTACAGCGAAGAACGAGTTTTGGTCCCCCGTTCCCCGCGTTACATGGGCTCCGACAATGCCCGGATTCGTCCACGGAAGTTCTTTAATAACCTAAAATTGCTTGTCCGTTTATTAATTCTGAAAACAGGAGCGAGAACATACCCAGCCCTGGCCACGACGTGTAAATCACCCCGCGACCATACCTATGGAACTACTCACTCATATTAACTTGAATCAACAACAAGATTTCAAAACAAAACATGCTCATATAACTCGGAAGAGGAATAAACTAAAAGATCAACCAAAAACTGAGATTAATGTAAACTAGAAAGAGTTACCGGAAACAATACTTGAATCTTCGAGACAAAACTACAAAAACTCCAATCGGAAAAGTAACCCGGAAAGTAGAATCTCCAGAGGAAAAACGGCTGCGAAATTAGAAGAAAACTAATCCTAAGTTCGAACCCTAATTCGACCTCAAAAAGAGGTATTTAATTATGTCTTTCCCGAAGCCCAAACACGTGGCAAAATCACCGGCCCATTTAAGCTAGTCGGTATCGATACAGGCTTTTAGCCGTATCGATACCCAAACATTCTGTTCGCGTATGAGCACTTGGGTATCGATACAGGCAAACCCCTGTATCGATACCGAGACCTTCATAATGCTTCTCTAGCTTGTTTGGTCGTCCCTACTTGGGCCCCACCGGTTCCCAGCATGCCCAATGTCATGTGTCCACTTTACGTGCTCCTCCGACCCATTTCCTACAAAACGAACACAACAATACCAAAACACAAGACAACACCGCATCAAGTGGAAAATGGAATAAATAGCGCCTCTAATGCGCTAATTCGCCCTACTTAGGCGCTTATATCTTGAGATATTGTGCGCCTATCAGTCTTATCACGACCCACATGCCCCCCATTATGCAAGTCAGTAATTAGTTTGAGTCGCAGACTCGACTCTGGAACACATAATGCATGACCCTTGAATAGAAAGCCATCATGAAGGTGAAACACACTCGGTTCACCCTTTGAAATAACATCCAACACATGCGAGAAAAAAAGGATCCACAGCCAACAGTTCACGAAAAGAATCGAAACCAAGTACCTCAGTGCGCATGAAAGTCAGCAAGGAAGAACGACGGCTGAGGGCATCAGCAACTCGATTCAACGTCCCTGCTTTGTACCTAATCACAAAGGTGAACTGCTGTATATACGAAGCCCACGTAGCATGTCGATGGGATAGCTTGTCCTGGCTATTCGATGTGAGTGCTTCATGATCGAATAAAGACAAAGTCACTTGTGAATGAGGTAGTGGTACCAATGGTGCAAAGCCCGCACAATCGCATAGAACTCCACATCATACGTGATGTAATTAACCTTTCCCCATTGAGCTTCTCATCAAGTAAGCAAGCTTCAATTCGACGAAGAAACAGCCCCAATTCCTACCTTCGAGGCATCACAATGTAACTCAAACGGCCTTTAAAAAATCTGGAAGGATTAGCACTTGGAGCACTAGTTAGCTTCAACTTGATCTCTCCGAAAGCCTTTGTTGCCTCTTGTGTCCATGTAAAACTTCCTCCTTTCATACACTCGTGAACGGAGCCATAATAGTCTTTGAAATGTGGTATGAATCGGCGATAGAATGACGCCAATCCATGGAAGCTCCGAATATCAAACAAAGTCCGTGGCCCGGGCCATTGTTTGATCGCCTCCACCTTTGACTCATCCACAGCAAGTCCATCCTTCGAAACAATGTATCCCAAAAATAGGATCGAGTCTGTCATGAAGGCACACTTCTTCGAGACCCAAACAACTTCTCCTTCGTAGGACTTCGTAACTTCTCTTAAAATGCATATGTAAGTCCGGCGTGGCACTATAAATCAAAATATCATCGAAATATACTACAATAGACTTACCAATAAACGGTCGCAGCGCTTGGTTCATCACACGCATGAAAGTACTAGGCGCATTTGACAAACCAAATGGCATAACCAGCCATTCATACAAACCCTCACGAGTCTTAAAGGCAGTCTTCCACTCATCCCCCGGTCTGATCCGAATCTGATGATAGCCACTCCTTAAGTCCAATTTGCTGAACACCTTGGCCCCTGATAATTGATCCAACAAATCATCTAAGCGAGGAATGGGAAATCGGTACCTCACGGTGATTTTATTGATAGCCCTTTGTCCACGCACATCCTCCATGTTCCATCCTTCTTTGGAGTTAATAAAGCCGGAATCGCAAGGATCGAGGCTCTCTTGAATGAAACCCTTGGACAAAGAACTCTTCCACTGTCTACGCAACTCCTCATGCACCTTTGGACTCATCCGGTAATGGGCTCGGTTCGGCAAGTTAGCACCGGGCACCAAATCAATTTGGTGCTGAATGTCACGTAGCGGAGGCAATCCCTCCGGTAACTCCTCTGGAAAGACATTCCCAAATTCCAACAAAAGGGGTTGAATAATAGCCGGAACTGCAGTCTCGGATTGATCCTGCCCAACATCCTTCCCAACCAAAACATAAGCAACCCCAGATTCAGCGATCTCCTCTTCCATCTGCGCTCTTGCTAACAGATTAGGGCCCACAGGGGCTGACTCCCTAGATGGTAACAATTTGATCTTTGTACCACCGTAAATTAAACTGTAAGTGTTAGACCCTCCATCATGTGCGACCTTACGATCATACTGCCACGGGCGCCCCAAAAGCAGATGACACGCATCCATAGCCACAACATCACACCATGCACTGTCTTTATATTTAGAGGCCATTGAAAAAGAAACTAAATAACGCCGAGAAACTTTTACCTCATTACCTTTTTTCAACCAACTCATTTTGTAAGGATTGGGATGCGCCTCTGTCTTCAAGTTCAGTTTTTGCACTGCCTCTTCTGACACCACGTTCTCACAACTGCCCGAATTAATCACATAGCGGCAAACTTTGCCACCAATTGTGCAAGTGGACTGGAATATGTTGTTGCGTAACCACGACTCCCCTTTAGATTCTCGGGGCGCATAACACGCCCTTCGAACCACCAGCAGTGGCGACCCTGTGTCACCTGCACATTCTATCTCCTCCATCTCCCCATTATTGTCATCGTATATAGCATCCTGGTCATAATCCTCAGTTGCATCCTGAACAATCCCTTCGTGATCTATGAACAAGGCCTTCCCCGGGCGATCGCCTTTCCTGCAGTCCGACATACGATGACCTGGCTCGCCACACTTAAAGCATTTAAAGCCAGTAGTCGTCGTTCTGTTAGTTGCTGGCACTGCGGGTTGAGGAATAACTGCACGTACAGGTGGTGCAGCCCCCGCAGTTGTTCGAACAACACTGTTCCAATTACCCGCCGGCCTTCTATTGAACCGTTTTTCTAACACTAAAGCTCTCTGACGGGCATCCGAAACAGAACACAAATCATACATCATTAACTCATCTTCCATTTGTTGACGTAAACCACCAACATACCTTGCAGGCTGCTGCTCCGTAGATTCTGCTAAATCGTTTCTGGCCACGAGTTGATAGAACTCTTCGGTGTAATCGTCGACAGAACGCGTGTTCTGGCGAAGATTCTGCAATCTCTGATACATGATACGGGTATAGTTATGGGGAAGGAACTCCACCCGCATCTTCTTCTTCAGCTTTTCCCAATCAGTAATCTTGGACTTCCCGTTCCGATTCCTACTGATTTTCAGTTGCTGCCACCACGCAGAAGCTCTACCCCTGAATCTGGTCGCCACAAGAGGAACCCTCCTCTCCACAGGAACCCCTTTGAAATCCATGACTTCGTCTATAGCGTTCAGCCAGTCCAGAAATTCCTCCGGTGACAGATTGCCCTTAAATTCGGGTAGGTCAATCCTGATACTCTTTTCCCACGCATGAGAGTCATGGGTTCTAGCCACGAACTCCTTATCCCTCCCCCGTTGATGGTAATGACCAGCAAAAGGGTTGGAACCCTCATCATCCGAAAAACCTTCCTCCTCCTGAGGATTAGGTCTAACAGGACGACGGCGAGTTGGGTCAGCGATCTCTAAAGCATCCATCCGTTGGACAATATTTCCAAACATGGCTTTGAGTTCAGCAAAACCCTCCTCTATCCGAGCATCCCGAGCAGCATCATCTCGTTCATAGATTTCGTCCACACCAGCGGTTCGACCACCCCCTCTTGCACGTCCTCCAACGCGTCTCGCCGCCATGACAGGATTGCAACGTGTGCTCTGATACCAACTGATGCAGCGCAGCCTATGGAACAGAATCAATCGTGCAAGAGAAACACGAACAATAAGATCGACCCAGAGGTACTCCCTCCTTAAACGATCAGAATATGAGTAAAACTCGTGTTGTTTAATTCAATAATAATAATCAACTAACTGCAGCCGTTTAGGCTTACAACTTATTATATAGGAAACTAGAAACCCTAATTGATTTGCTCCGAAAAAGGAAGGCAAATCAATGGAAAACGTAAAATTACTAAAAAGGGAAAAAATCGGAAATAACAGCAAAATAACGACGCAAGCCAACCGGCCAAACTTAGGGCACTCGGTATCGATACAGGGATAATCCTGTATCGATACGGGAGTCTTCTGTTCGCCAGTTGGTAGCCCGGTATCGATACAGCTCTTTCATAGTATCAATACTGCTAGTCGATTTAGGCCTACGTGGACGTAACCGGTCCATCCACGTTGACGCAACCCGGTCTGCATCAACCTGGGTCTTAAAATTGGTTTATAAAAACCCAACCGAATAAAGTGTGTATTTTTGTGACGAGGGTTCAGTTTGCTCAATTTCATGGTGAATCTATTGCTTATACTGTGTTCTTTAAAGATATGTGACGAAGACAGCAGGAACTCCAAATCCACCGCAATATTTTTAGTATAAACTGGTGGTCTCTAAAGATCATATTTCATTCATCATGTATATGAGACAAGGGGCCGTCGTGCCACTCCCCCTAATTTTAGATTTAAACGACTAGTGAGTATTGCATGTTAAAAGTGAATGTTTTTCGATTTTGATTAACAAAACACCTTCAAAATATTAGAATAGGACCGGAAATAAGCATTGGACTTTGTTATGCCAAACACGCACCTCACGCACAAAAAATAGTAAAATTAAAGAGAAAGTAAGACACAATTTACGTGGTTCGGCCGAATCGGACTTACTTCAACGGGGACGGGGATTCACTATAATCCAGAGAAAATCTGAGGTTGTGATTACACACTCACTCTCAATCTTACTATAGTGAAAAGCCTCACAGTTGTCTCGTGTATCTCTCTCACACTCACTGCCTCTCTCACTTTTGTCACACTCAATAAACAAGGCATATCCGAGTATTTATAGAGTTATAAGATAAAACCCTAATCCCTCCCTCTAGGCCTAAGCCCATTCGGCCCACATGGGGTGGAATCCCAACAATCACTCCTTCCACACCAAGTGGGCATAGTTGACCGCAACACCCCCATGTTGCCACCTCCGATCAACCACCTCTAGTAAGCGCCTGTGTCAATCCAAACGAGCATCCATGCACCCCCAAACCAAAGTACAAAAACCAAAAAAAGTGCATCCTTGCAAAACTAGAATCCGCAGACAATCAGAAAATCCGAGTATTGCACCCCTCAACTGAAATGCCTCCACCCTGGGCTCCCCAATAAGAGCCCCCCCCCGGGGGTGCGGCCGAGGCTCAATGCCTTGGCGTCCTTGGTGATAGTGTCCCTCCTCCTGTGTCAATAACTCTGGAGAGATCACCACCACTAAGCAAATCAAGAGAGAACGTGACTCCTTTTGCATCGTCAGAGCTTTCAAATTCTCCATCTCTTTCCTCTCAGCTTTCCCATGGACAACCTACACCCATTGGTTTCCATTCTTCAGACCAGAATCCCGCAGAACTGTTGAGCAAACCTGCTTTCTCCGTGTACGTGTCTGCAACTGGTGCATCTCCTGCCCAACTGAACCTCCTATACCGCTTGCCCTATGTCTAATAGCAGCCCATCCTGTCAAGACAGGTCCAACAAGCTTGTATATCCCACCAAATTTCTTTCCCAGCAGTATATCCCGCTCCCCAACAAAAACTTGAAGTACTCCACGTTCCGCCGAAAAACTACATCCTCTCTCATCAAGCATCCCGAGAGATATTAATTTTTTTTTTTTATACCTGGCACGTGTTTTTTCACTTGGCACCCGAAACTTCACTGTCCCCTTGCCAACAACCCGATTCGTCGAACCGTTAACCATCCAGACAAGACCTCCATCGCATGCCTCATACTCCACAATTTTTTCACTTGGCACCCGAAACTTCACTGTCCCCTTGCCAACAACCCGATTCGTCGAACCGTTAACCATCCAGACAAGACCTCCATCGCATGCCTCATACTCCCAAAATTGTGACTTATCCTCGTAGACATGATATGAGCACCTAGAATCCAGTACCCCATCCTATTTTCCTACGTTTGTAGCATCTAACACGGTCAACATATACTCATCATCGGATTCTTGAATAGCCACTGTTGCCTCCTTTGGTAGGATTCTCTCCTTACCCGCTTTAAACCTTCGACAATTCCGTTTAATATGCCACTCTTCCTGGCAATGATAGCAAGTGAAAGTACTCCCCTTCGACTGAGAACGATTGCCGCCTTCTTTCCCTTTTCCACTTTTCTTTGTTTGGTTCTTGCCTTTGTTACTGTCCCAAAAAAGTGCTCGTGACTCATCAACCTGTTCAGCCCCCATCTCTTTCTTCCTCGCCTCCTCATTGAAAATAGTATCCTTGACCATAAGCATAATCAACTTTCCTTTTGGCGCTGAGTTACTAAGGGAAACCACCAGTGTCTCCCAATTATCCGGTACAGAACTGAGCAATAAAAGAGCCGACAACTCATCATCGAATTTCATTCCAACATTAGACAACTGATTTGCCAAACTCTGGAACTCACTGGAATGCACGATAACTGACTCTCCACCTAGAAGTTTCAAATTCACAAGCCTCCTCATCAGTAGCGCTTTATTTCGGGAGGTTTTCGACTGATACATCCCCTTCAATTTCGTCCACAGAGCGTAAGTGTTTGTCTCTTGAGCTACATGATAAATAACCTCTTGTCCAATACACTGGCGGATCAATGCTCCTGCTTTCCTGTTTATTTTCTTCCAATCCTCTATTTTTGTCTCTGTCGGTTTGACTCATATGTGTTTGAAGGATTCATATAAGTCTTTCAATGTAAGCATGTCCTCCATCCATAGGATCACAACATTCATATTAATCTCCGACATCTCCGTAAACAAGATTGTCTCCGAAAGGTACCCCTAGAAACTCCCACAACTAATTGAATATGCCAAGGAACGTTTTAAATCAGTAAAATAAAACGTACTGTCAAAATCCATACCAAAACTCCGCAAACCGAGCCTAGGATTGGATCTGGATTGTCGAAATAATCGAAATCGACTATTAACTTAGAAAAAAAAGGGGGTCCAAATGCCTCCGAAAAGTCAAAAAAACCAAATCTAAATTTCAACATAATTTATTTCTGTTAGTTTTTGACCCAGTGCATTAAAGAGGGTATCCGGTGACCAACAACGACGTGCTACACACTTTTGCACTCGTCTCCGAGAGACGGACTTGACCCACTGATCAAAAACAAGTTTCGTCACCTGCTTTTCTCCCACCTGACCTTCGAACAATGCTTCAATGGCTTCCGAGTGATTATCCAATTGCTTCATGCTATCCGGTGTTTCGATCTCCCCTTTAATACCAGTTTGTCATGCCCAAACACGCACCTCACGCACAAAAACAGTAAAATCAAAGAGAAAGCAAGACACACAATTTACTTGGTTGGGCCAAATCAGACCTACTGCCACGGAGACGGGATTTCACTATAATTCGGAGAAAATCCAAGGTTATGATTACACACTCACTCTCAATCTCACATGATTACACACTCACTCTCAATCTCACAATAATGAAAAGCCTCACAGTTCTCTCATGTATCTCTCTCTCACACTTACTGGCTTTCTCACTTTTGTCAAACTCAATAAACAAGGCATATCCGAGTATTTATAGAGTTACAAGATAAAACCATAATCCCTCCCTCCGGGCCTAAGTCCATCCGGTCCACATGGTGTGAAATCCAAACAGACTTCATTGTGAAAGAAAAAGAAAAAAAAAGAAAAAGTAAGAGCATAACAATTAAATGGCCTCTCTCGCAAAAAAAAATCTTTATCCGCCTTTGTTTATGATCTTAAGCACACATATTTTGACTTAATTTGCAATTCTTCTACTATTATGTGTTGTCTACAAACAAATTCACAAATATTCTCTATGTAACTAGATATATAAAGAAATGTTACCTAATTTCTCTCCATTTCATATTCCTTACAGGTTACAATCTCAACACATTGTACTTCGTTCAAAACGAAGAAACCCCTAATCATTACACCTGCAACAAAGTTAGCTTGGAAATACCAGGCTTCCAAGAATTTCGTGTAATGGGTTCTTGCAATGGTCTAATCTGTTTGGTGCATCCTACAAAGAGGTATGAGATTCATGTCTGTAATCCTTGTACTGGAGAGCATATCAAAATTCCCCCACCAGTTAGCATGCTAGACAGACCAAGTGATATAGTCGTAGGATTTGGTGTAATCCAAACGACCAACAAATACAAAGTACTTGCAATTGTAGATTTCCCAATACATAGCGATTTTAATCACTTGCAACGAAAGGTATTTTTGTATACTCTTGGGGATACCACTTGGAAACCACTTCAAGAAAATAGCCCTGTTCCGAGATTAGGACAATCAGCTTGCAAAGCATTGGTGAATGGAGCTCTTCATTGGGTGAGTGAGGCTCAACTTATTGTTTCATTCAATATGGAAACCGAAAAATTCAAAGTTATTCCGCGTCCTGAACTGGAATTAGGACGTGGGAGTTTTTCTTTGAGAGCGTTTGATGGGAAACTCAATATTTTGAATACATCATTTGGTGATCGAATTGAGATATGGGTCATGCATGATTATGGTGTTGTAGAGTCTTGGACTCGTACTTTCACCATAAATGAACAAAATATTGGGCGAAACATCCGGGATGTTGAAATTGTGTGTTTTCTTGAAGATTGGAATGTTCTGATGGTGTACGATCATCGTGCTCTACTCCGTTACAATCTCCGAACAACATTAGTGAGTGAGCTTATTAGTATTGCTGGTCTTCCAGACCGGTTTCTTGCAATTGCTCATGTGGGGACTCTTGTTTCACCTCTGCTCAGAATAGATGATGAAATGGAACTCGATGAAAGTAATGGCAACATTGGTTAAGTCGGAAATGCAAGCCTTTGTACACTATTTACATGTAGCTCTTGTGATTTTGTCTAATGTTACATGTAGCCTTTGTACACTATTTACATCTAATGTTAATTATGGTTTTCTATTTTGGAGTGTAGAGGGCTCATGTGATTTTGTCTAGGATGTTACAATCTGAGGAATGTTTTTTGGCTTTGCTCTTTGACCTATTGCCAACCATGCTTGGGGTTTTCTGGCTTTAATCTGTCGAGAGGGTTGGGTGCCAACCTAGTTGAAATGTTTCCCTCTCGCAGTGTTGCTCCTGTATTGTACTTGTCTTTTGAATCAATATAATCTCTTTTTGCCGTGCAAAAAAAAAAAAATTACATGTAGCTCTTACTGTGATAATAAAGCTAGAATTGCCAATGATAATAATTTCCAATTTCAACATTGGAATAGTTTGTGTACAAATACTCTAGTTAATTTATAGATTTATGAAAGTAATTCCAACATTGGTTGAGTCGGAATGTAAGTCTTTGTACACAACTTACATACATGTAGCTCTTCCTAAATTGCCAATGATATTAATTTCCAATTTTGACATTGGAATAGTTTGTGTTCACATACTCTAGTTTATAGATTCAGAGATACATGTATTTGAAAATGTTCGACTGACATGGACTCCGTATTATTATTGGGGTCTCACATGTACAAAATGATTCTGGATACATATGTATCGGAATATGTGTACCTCAGCATTGTGTAACACAAATTTGAGTCCTTCAATAAATTAGTAGAATGTGAAAAAGGTGCACAAAATATATATTTGTATTGATTTGAATTAAAAAGGGTATCCTCTACTTAATGATCTTTTACAAGAGAAAGAACAAAGTCCTTTGATTTGATCTCCTAATATAAAGTTGCAATCCAACAGCTATAGAAGCTTGTTGTTAAATGGAAACGGTTTATGGTTCTTGAAATATTTGAATTGAGAAGGTTGAAGAAAATGAAGCTTGATTGAGGGCTTGGAAGGCTTTATCTCGATCAAATGACGAGTTTGAGGCGTGATCTCCATAGGATTCAACGTGAAAGAGTATTTTTGTTGCATATGAATCTGCACACATAACTTGAGTGCTTGTTGATTCTCCGCAAAAGTTTGATGGAGGGATTTGAGAAGAACTTTGAGAGAGAGAGAGAGAGAGCCTTGTGAGTGTTGGAATTCTTGAAGAATGCTTAAAAATTCTTCAGGTTCAAGCCAAAGGTTTTTTCTTCTTCCTATGAGCCTCTATTTTTAGGCTCAATGAGAGAATGGAAAATCCTCTTTGATTGATTTTCTTTCCAATTAAGAACAAATTTATATCTCTTTATGAAAATAAACTTAGGTCAACATAATTAATAAATAATAACATAACAGTATATTATTATTATTCTTTTGATCTAAAGAAAATTTGATTGGGCCCGTATATTTGGGTTGGCCCAATCCATGACCCATTCGACCAGTTAAATCGGCCAATCTTCTTTTGGTAGTGCCCATACCTTCTCCAAAAGGAGTTCTTACTAGCCGGCCCCAAGTCGCGTGTCAATCCCATTCCACATAAACCCTGTTCCAAGAAAACTCACAAAAATACCCCTGCCATTGTAGACACCCCGATTTTGACCAGAGAAACTTATCAAGTATTCTCGATGATGAAATAGACCAACCGTGCATACCTTGAGGCTAAGAACAAGGCTTGAACTCACCAAACCACCCTAAACCATTGTAAACCCTCCAGAACAACCTTAAACCAACCAAAATGACAAAAATACCCTTCAAACCATCCAAAATGCTCCCCAAAATAAACCCAAGTCTACACCATCTTCTAGTACATTCAAAACCCTCTTTATTGATATATAATACGTCTTAATCTGTTTTGAAATGAGGGAGATGTGCCCGTTTTACCAAAATGACTTGTTTTTCCGACCTTGTGAGGGTAAAATGGTCACACACTTGGGATGTACAAATTATCTTAGGTTCAAACCACTTGGATTAGAAAGTAGACTCGATAAGCTTTCCAACGCTTCAAACAACGCACAAAACGGAGTTTGGTAGCACCCGGAGCAGCCCTGTGAAGTTTAGACTACAGGCCCTTTAGGCGCTCAAACCACACTTCGAGCGCTCAAACCACACATTGAGCGCCCAAACCCCTCTTCGAGCGCTCAAACCTTGCGCGCACCAGAAACTTTTCAAGGCATCTTTCAGCTGGTTTTCTAGCTAATCTGTGGGCTCCCCCTAGTTTCTAAGCTTCGCTTTCACGTCCAAAATCCCTCCAACTCTCCAATTTGAAATCAAATTCAAAACCCAACTTTCCCTCTCACCTTCTCTCTATATAAACCATCCTCCACCCATTGTTTAAGGACTCTTTGGCTGATTATCTCTCCCTCACACCCCCCCATCAGACCCTCTCCACTCTCTCTCATCTCTTCAATCACGTTTTAACCTCTCTCTCATCCATTTTCATCATCTTCAACCTCCAAAACACCTCAAAACCTTTTTTTAAAGGCCTAAATCTCATGGGTCTTTGAAGAAATCACTCATCTCTTAGCCTACTGCTCATAAATCATCTTCAAACCCATATACACATCTCAATCAACTCTTGTTCTTCACTGATCATCCCATTTCAAGCACTCAAAATACTCCAAAATCCCATTTTTAAGGCCTACAACACATGGGTCTTTGAGAAACCAACTACAACAGCCCCTCTCTCACTCTAATAAGTCATTTGCAGCCCATACATTCCATCAATTTCATCCAAATCAGCCCCAACCAACAAAACCCACTTCATCCAAGCCAAAATCACTATTCTAGCTCCAAATACACCCCTATACACCCAAATAACCACTCAATCAGCCCTACACTCACACTCCTCTGTCCAAAATACTTCATCTATAGCCTATAACCAAGCTACTACTCAATCATCCATCAAAACCCCAAGTTCAAGCCTTGATCATAGCCGAAAAGGTAGAAAAACATGTGAAAAATCACGTTTTGGTCATCCTGAGGGAGTGAGTTCATGGAGGTTCTACATACCTTCTATGAGCTCACAAGGTCTTAGATATCAAGAAAAACTTATTTAAAAAATCTGAGTTCGAAATGGTTCGAGCGCTCAAACCTTATGCATTGAGCGTTCAAACACTCTCCTGATTTGCCTTTGTTTGTTGCTTATTCTGACTCCATATCATGTTCTAAGTTTATTGTTGTTGTGTGTGTGTGTTGTTGTTTGGCTAAGCCAACCTGATCCTCTCTCTCTCTCTCTCTCTCTCTCTCTCTCTCTCTCTCTCACTCTAATCATGCTTATGCATGACCCAATACTCATTTCTTACACATGCAAGTCTTTCAAGCTTATTTATTGATGTTTTTGGAATATCATAGTCATTTGTATCATTGTGTATTGTTTTGATGTTGTTGATGAGTCAAACAGAGGCAATAGGGTCCAGAAGGCTCAAACCATGAAGATGGCTTGAGCGCTCAAACTCCATGCTTTGAGCGCTCAAACTCCATGCTTTGAGCGCTCAAACTCCATGCTTTAAGCGCTCAAACTGTCTTCATACTCATCAAATGTTTTCATCATCTGAGCTGTCTAACAGGGTTTTGGGCATTCTAGAATGCCTCACAGTATTCTATTCTCACTTCTTATGTCTTTATTGCCTTGTTTGGTTCATCATCAAGCTTCAAATTTATGTTAACATGGTCATACCTTTCTGCTTAGTCATCAAAGTATCATTTTCAAGCAACTTAAAGTGCATCAAATATGTTTTCATCAAAACCAGAATAATCAGAAGCATCATAAGCATATGTGAGTGAGCCAGAGTTTGAGCGCTCAACCTGGGAGTGAGCCAGAGTTTGAGAGCTCAAACCCCCAGGTTGAGCGCTCAAACCCTTGGTAGTGGATCAAATTGGTTTGCTCCATGTGTGTTGCATGTATCATTTTCAGTTCTCATTTTCTGTTAATCATATGCTAACATTGTTGTTTGCTATTTTGTGTCTTTAATAGTTCATATTTGCATTACCATTATCACTCATGTAGATCACATCTCACATGCATGCACTGTAGTTTGTTGCTATGTTTATCATCGTTATTTGGCTTCCCATCCCTCATCCCCCGTATTTGTTCATGGTTGAATTGCATTCATTTCACGTAATCCCACAAAAGTAAAGTAGAGACCGGTCTTCGAACTGGGCGAGGGGGGTGCCGTAAAACCATTACCCTCTCGTAACTGAGCTCCCGAACCTAAGATAGTATAGTGACAACGGGCCAGTATCTAATCCTTATCCATTAAATGAGGCACGAGTCAATCAAGTTTGGTTCCTCGGGGACAATCCGCTAAAACCCGGGTGGCGACTCCGAATCGATCTCCGGAGGGGCGTCCACAACCATCTCATTGTCCGACACGCATTTAAGTTTAGGATTGCTAAACATTATCCCATGCGGATGAAACATTACCTTAAAGTGTCCCAACTCATGTATCATTGATTAATTTGCGGAACCCATTAACTTTTGGTAGTGGTTTGAGAAAAAAATTGACATTGAGCATTTGATAAGTCATGGAAATTTGTTTGAAAACCACTAAATACATACATAAACAATAAACTTCTAATAAGGGACCCTTATTTAAGTTTCCATGCGGATCTAGGGGTATTTTCGACTTTCCGGACCAAATTTGGACGATCTGAACCGCTCAATGTTTTTAAAACGTGTTTTTAAGGGCCCTAGCGTGAAATCTCAAAAAAAGGTACTCGAAATGGCTTGATCAGATTAGTTTTCGATAAAAATTGTACATATATAATTTTTATGAAAAACTGATCGGATCAAGCCCTTCCGGGTATTGTTTTTGGGAGATTCCACGCAAAGGCCCTTAAAAATATATTTTAAAAACATTGAGCGGTTGAGATCGTTGAAATTTGGCAAAAGTAAAAATATTTTAAAAACTAGGGTCCCTTAAAAATATATATTATATAGACAAATTTTCTAGTCCAAACCTCCGAAAATAAAAAAATGATTTTTTTGTGTTGCAAATTATTTTGGAAAATCCGAGCCGTCAATGTGTTGAAAGGTGTTTTCAAAGGACATCTTCAAAAAACAAATACCGGGAAGAGCTTGATCCAAGCAATTTTCGCAAAAACTTTATAACGGTTTTGCGAAAACTACTGAATCAAGCCCTTCCGTATTGTTTTTGAAGAAGCGTGGACCCTTGAAAACACCTATATAATATATAGATCAATCGTCAAAAATGTTTGGATCATGGAGGTTTTCGGGAGTGGGATTAGAAGGGGAAATATATATATATATATATATAAAATCCAAACCACTATTTTTGACCTCCACCTTCCCAAATTTTTTGGAAAAAACCGTTAGATGTGTTAAAACGTGTTTTTAAAGGTCCACGAAGATTTGGCAAAAAATAAAAAATAATGATCGGCAATTTTTCACAAAAAGCTTAAAAACACGTTTTAAACACATCTAACGGTTTGGATTTTCAAAAAAAATTTGGGAAGGTGGAGGTCCGGACGTTTTAAAATCCGGGAGTTTGGATTGGAAGTTTATTGGTGTCTGAGGCAAGTCTGCTTAATTTACCACAGTATCGTATGAGTCCGAAGGAGAAGCAGAAAATTGTTATTGTTGTTGGTGATCAAGTTGTTGAGGACGAACACAATTTTTCACAAGAGGTGATCGATGCTGCCACCTTATGTGATGATGGTTATATGGTGAAGCCGGCCTTTCTAAATGGGTCGGTCATTGATGTGTCAACCAATGCCAAGCAGGTACAAAATCAAGAGAACCCGCAAAGTCAAGTGGACGTTGATTTTCTTGGAGTGCAACGATATGATTGGATTCCCAACATTCATCTACTGGACTTTATGAGACAATTGAAGCATGAAGAGAAGATACCATTGCAATTAATTTTTGGTGTTGAATTTTTTTGGAAGGGAATTAAGCGAATGAAGTATACCAAGTACTCCCTCCGTCCCTTTTTAAGTGTTTAACTTTCCATTTTGGGCTGTCCCTAAATAAGTGTGTGGTTTGAAAAGTTAATGGATAAAAGTTTGTACAATTATCATTTTGCTGTTTTGAAAAGTTAGTGGGTAAAGAGTTAATGGGTAAAAGTAGAGGATAATTTTGGAAAGTAGAGGTAAAAGTTGATGTGATAGTGTAAAGTGGAGGAAAAAGTTGATGTGAAAGGTGTAATGATGACGTTTCTTTAATAAGTTGGATTTACGAATCAACACATTTAAAAAGAGACGGAGGGAGTATCTATTTATTTGGTGTGGAAGATGACAGATTCCTAACGAGAACTCGAGGTCGAGTTCTTTTGAAGAAAAGGAGAATGATGTAGGACAAGATATACACCCCTATTATTTATGGAAATATTATTTTAGTAATAATTTTTATTTACGATTATATTAGGAGATTTTATTTGTGCTGCCTGTTTTGCACGTTTTTAGTTTAGTTTTGGTTAGATTTTATTTTATTTCCTTTTAGCAAATAGTCTAGGTTTCTAAGTAATGTTTTGCTTGGTCATCACTCTAAGTAATTTCCTTTTAGTTAGGACTCCTACTAGTATAAATAAGGATGCAACCTATGAGCATATTTACCTCTTATTCAATAATAATTCCTGAGTTAAATCTCTCTTTTCTTGTGGATTCAAGAACTCTCGAGGATTCGAGACCTATATCTTCGTTTGGAATAGTACGCTAACTATTTTCTCGTGAATTCAACTGCGTCACGTTAATATATAATTGGCTGGCTCACCACTTACAAGGCTTAGTCTTTTAACTGGATATGGTTCATTAAATGTATATTGAGTCCTTGTGATATGGTGGACTCCGTGCATACTCCCCAACGGATTGGGCCTACGCGCACACTAAGAAGAACCTCCGGCGGATCCGGCTCCCAACATCCCTAAGTATGTAATATGCGGCCTGTGTTCTCAAAAGGGTGTACTCACTACTCTCTCGTGCATAAAAAATGTTACTACGATACATGAAAAGTATCCCTAAAAGTGTTGAGGGAAGAGACATAAATGACTCAGATTCATCATGTGCTGTAAATCTGAGCCATTCATTCCCCTTTCTTGGACACTTTCAGAGATACTTTTCATATATCCTATCAACTTCCTCATGTGTACTCCCCAAAAAATTCTTTTCGTTACTTTTTGTTTATAAGCTGTTTTTTTTTAAAATGAAGAACGGTTTAATTTTTTTGAAAAACCTTTTTAACTCTATTTAAAAAAAGGGTTTTTTTTTAGGATGGAGAATATATACTAAGGGTAGTATGGTCATTTCACACAAAAAGTTAACACCGTTAGCTTTAAAATAACGGCAAGGAGACAAGTGACAATTATTTTAAAAAGTAAGGGAGCACAATGAAATTTCAGAAAATATAAGGATGGTCTTTGTATTTGTCAGAAATATCAGGGGAGATAAGTGAAATGTACCCAAATTGTTTTTGTAGAATAATAAGAATAGGAATATATAATATTCTCAAATCTTGTCGTACGTCAGTTCCACTCTCCTAAACAAAAATCGCCCTTGAGTTTCCACTTCTTGAAAAAAATGCTATGTATATTCTTGTCCGCGTTAACTTTCTACTTCAAATTAAAAACTTTAACCATGAACTTCAACAATGCCCTCCACTCCACTTTACCTACAAAATCTTATAGCATCTCATCTTCTAATATTTAGCAAATCGAACATGACTAAGTTATGATACTAAAAATATGTAGAATGGTTTGATTTCTTTTTTCTCTTCTCAAAATTATGCAAAGAAAAGTATAATTGTGATGACAACTTCTCTACGACTACATTCTTTACTTATTGACCAAATTCACTAGATGAATATTATACTTGGTCTAGATGACAATCGACGAAAACAACATTAGCTTCGTTTTGTCTGCAATCGTGATGAGAATCCACTTCTGGACGTTGCTTGGAATTGATTGTTGGCCAGTTGTTTTGTAGTTATTTTTTTCCATTAATTTTCCCGAACTTCTCCTTGGATTGACCCATGTTTTTTTTTAAAACACAGATTGGCCCATGTTGATACCCACCCTTGCCCGTTACTATTCAGGGACCACACGCCTCTTGTATTCTATTTGAATCCGTTATTTTTGTGAACTCACGATACTCAGTGTAATATAGTAATGAATTTAGTAATGAATTTATCTTTCTCACTCCGTCCCGAAAAATGGTACAATATTCCATTTTGAGATGTCAAAAAGATCTTTCATTTTGAAAAGTTCCAAAAAAAGTAATCGAACTTCCCATTTTGCCCATTCTTTACTCTCACTTTAAATAACCGGAAATATCCCATTAAAGATAAAATGGGCCGGTTCCCCTCACATTTATAAAAACACATAAAAAACACATCACTCTTCCGGGCACCATTTTGATGTTCTGAACCGTTGATCCTGTTTAAATGAGTAAAAGAAAAGGACCTGCAAAATTTCAGCTCAATCGGATATTGATAAGTGCTTGATCCAAACAGCTTTAAAAACACTAGTTCCTGTCATAGTTTTTGCAAAACTGTTTGGATCAAGCAGTTACCGATATCCGAATGGACTGACTTTTTGCAGGACCTCTAATTTTACTCATTCAAACAAGATCAACGGTTCAGAACTTCACATTAGGCTCCAGAACAAAATCTTGTGTTTATTTATGTGTTTTTTTAAGTGTGAGGAAAACCAAGCCCAAGATAAAAATGGGAGAGTCAACTCAAGATAAAAATGGGAGAGTCAACTCAAGTACAATGTAATAATTATGTTCCCTTAATTGTTATTTATTTATTTATTTAATTAATTAATGCATGAAAATTTTGGTTACATCTCGTATAAAGACGAAAGCAATGAACACATCGGGATACGAGAACAAAAAATGCGAATAAACAAAATATAAAAAAAATGATGTGTGATTGATTTCGTGGCCGTGATAAAACAAAATATAAAAAAAAGAAAAATATATGAAGTGAAAGTTGAAAATGATTTCGCTGCCATGATTTATTAGTTTATTCTTTTTGTCTTTATTCAAAAAAAAATTTCATTTGTTAGTTTTGCGTCAAGTTATCATGATTTATTGATTTGTCTCGACAAGAGGAATCCACAAAATATAAAATTATGGTCAAAACTAAATGTTTTTTAATAACATCGAAAATAAACCAGTTTATTAGATTAATTTTGACTTTATTAAAAAATTAGTTTTGACCATAATTTTATACTTTTTAGATTTGTTTTGTCAAGACAAAATCAATAAACCACGAAACTTGACGCAAAACTAACAAATGTAATTTTTTTTTGAAAAAACGAATAAACCAAAAACCAGTTTAAACTTTTTTGCCAAAGGAGGCCTGAACAGACATACGGCACCAAAAAACCAAAAAATGTTGCGACCGTGCAATGGGAAACATACGGCCTCAAAACAATATCTGAACCCATAGCCGTGGCCGCATTTTTGTTTGCAGCACTGGAAAATCTGAGAAATGAAGAACAAAAAGAAAAAGCAACAAAAAATGTTATACAAGCAATTCAGATGACTAGGAGTGCCACATGCACATAAAATTTACTCAGAAAGTACTCAGAATTCAAAAGTGGGTGGCTCAGATTCACTCCAAGTCAATCTAATCCATTCATTTTCGAATTCTGGGTACTTTATGGGTAAGTTTTCTTTGCACTTAGTATTTTTCTTCAGATGACAGCGACGTCATCCCACCTTGGATATCTCGGCTCAAACTCAAAGGCTTTGATTCCGAGCGCCCTGTTTAGTACGATTCTAGCATAACCTTGGCTTAATTATTGGATTCCCTACGTACGTAGGTAATATGCGGCATGTGATCTCAAAAGGGTGTACTCACTACTCTCTGGTGTATAAAAAATGTTATGATACATGGAAAATATCTCCGAAAGTGTAGCAGGAAAGGGGAATGAATGGCTTAGATTCATAGCAAGGGAATGAATGGCTCAGATTCACGTGCATGGAACAAGTATCCTATCAACCTCCTCATGTATATCTAACAAGTATTGCTCACTTTGTCTCAATTTGCATTGAACTCCATGGAATTTTCTAAATGATCTTCAAGGATTTGCACGTGAATATGAGCTATTCATTCCCCTTTATTGATTTTCGGGGATATTTTTCGTGTATCCTACAAACCCTCCCCATGTATACTCTCAAAAGTATTGCTCACTTTGTCTCAAAATGCGTGGAACTCCATGGAAATTTCTGAATGATCTTCCAGGATCCGAACGTGAATTTGAGCCATTGTCCTGACTCTCATGTATCCTATCAACTCGTGTATACTGTGGGAAAAATTCAAAATGCCCCCCAAACTTTGACCTCAATATCAAAATATTCCCAAACTTTCATTTTTTTCATCCTTACTCCAAGACTTCAATTCCGTCATCAAAATTACTCCCACCGTCTGCATCCGTTTGTCAACTAACGGGATTTGCTGACTTGGAGCTTAACGGACACTCTAAACCGTTAAATGGCCCCAAACGACGTCGTATGTGGCCTGTTTTTTTAAAAAAATGTTTTTAAACTTTATTTTCAACAAATGCTTTTCAAAAAACTAAAAATCAAATGCTTTTTCAAAAAAATTTAAAACAGTTTTTTTGAAAAATTGTTTTCAAAATTTATTTTCGAAAATGTTTTTCTTAACACACTTAGAAATATTTTTTGAATAAAAAAATTGTTCTTTTTGAAAATATTTTTACAAAAAAGTAATTTTGAAAATAAAAGTTTTAAAAACAGTTACTTTGAAAAAATATAGTTTGAAATAACTTTGTCAAAATTACATTTTTGTAAAAATATTTTCAAAAAGAACTATTTTTTTATTCAAAAAATATTTCTAAGTGTGTTAAGAAAAACATTTTTTGAAAATAAAGTTTGAAAGCAATTTTTCAATAAAACTGTTTTAATATTTTTTTGAAAAAATAGTTTTTTGAAAAACATTTGTTGAAAATAAAAGTTTAAAAAACAATTTTTTTTCAAAAATTTTAAAAATGTTTTTAAACTTTATTTTCAACAAATGTTTTTTTAATTTTTTGAAAAAAATTTGTTGAAAATAAAGTTTAAAAACATTTTTTAAATTTTTTGAAAAATTTTTTTTTTTTAAAAATAGTTTTGGAAACAAAGTTTGAAAAAACAGGCCCAGAACGACGTCGTTTTGGGCCACTTAATGGTTTTTGAGATCCGTTAAGCTCCAACTCAGTATTTCCCGTTAGTGAGCTCACAGATACAGATGGTGGGAGTATTTTTTATGACGGAATTGAAGTTTAAGAGTACGGATGAAAAAAAAGAAAGTTTGGGAGTATTTTTGATATTGAAGTCAAAGTTTGGGGGGCATTTTGAATTTTTCCCGTATACTGTCAAAAGTATTGCTCACTTTGTCTCGGTATGCGTGGAACTCCATGGCTTCCTCCGTCCCAATTGTTGTTCATGTATGGATTTTAATGCAATTTTTAAACAGTTCATATCTTTTAATCTATAATATTTTAAAAGATTATATAAATAAATTTTATGTAATAAAACTAATTGAGATCTATCAAATAAGATGCATATTGCACATAAAATACATTATAGACTAAAAGATATGAACAATGTAAAAGTATTGAAATCTGTAGACGACTAACAATTTGGGACAAAGAGAGTAAAATAAGAGTAATATGGAAGCTCCAATACGTCAGAAACACCAAAAGGTGACTTGATACACGCATCCTGACAGGTGATGACCCTGTGAAGAGTTTGGGACGAGAATTAACACTACCTAAAATGAACCCTTCTACCTGCACCGACGGGGGTGCACCGACCCCGTACCAACGGCGTCGTGGACGTCGTTGTTGGTCCCAAACGATCGATCCGAGCCGTTCATCCTTCTCAAAATCGAATTCCGAGTTGGTCCACACGGGAATCAAGGCAATCGGACGGCTGTATGAGCTCGATCCAAAATCACCCCATTTCCCGCGTGGACCCACTGAGAATTCGATTTTGAGAAGGATGAACGACTCGGATCGATCGTTTGGGACCCACAACGGCGTCCACGACGCCGTCGGTACGGGGTCGGTGCACCCCGCCCTCATCACATCCCTACCTCCTTTCACCTATCCTCTATTACCAAGTTGATGACTAGCTCTATTGGCCAACCTTGTTGTTGGTTTGCGTTCGCAGTATGTGCCATTCAATCTGCTAGTGCTTTGCCTGGGTCTAAATTGTTTGATAGTTTTTGTTCATTCTAATTTATTGTGATGAAGTCTGTATTGCTTTCAAGCCGGTTTATGACATTGCCACTCATTCAAAAAAAAAAAAATTCAAGTAAAATGGAAAAACAAAATCAACTCCAATAAAGAAAACGTAACATTTTTAGCATACGAAAACTTCCTTAGGAAAAAACAATGAAAAATCGAATATGAAACCTTTCCAAATCTTGTCCAACATCAGCTCTTGACCCAGTAGTATATCATGTGAAATTGTGGTACTCATTTATTGGCTGAAAATGATTTAGAAATTGGGCTCCAATGTGAGTCACCAGATTCGACCACCTCATCCTTTTTTTTTTTTAAGGGAAAAAAGAGATCTATTAATCTTTGAAACCATATTAGAAAGATTAAAGGGACACAAGCATAATATCACAATGGAGCACGAGCCACCAAATAAAATTGGAATGCCCGAACAACCAAACACAGTTGGAACGCCCGAACAACGACAATCATAGGCCGGCCAGGACCAAAAGAGAAAAAAAATAACATTTGATTGGCAAGTTGCCAACCAGAAGAGAAAAATTCCAACAAAGTAGACCTTCCCTCCAAAACAGCATTAAGCTTTTCCAAAGACTCAAGTTCAAACACCAAATGCAGCACCAAAAGATAATTCGCAATACCGTTGTAACGTGGTGCCGAAATATTTTTGTCGACCACATATTCTTGTGAGGTACAATATTAATTGTGTGGACTCTACATGAACGGATAGTTGATAAGTGTGTTGGGTCACCAAATGAAAGTGTCCCATTCTTGGGATTTGGCTAATTTGAAAAAACTGGTTTTTTGGTTTTGTCCTTATTCAAATTTTTTTTGCATCTTAAAGTTTTGTGAATAAAGACGAAAAATAATCCAAAAAACTAGTTTATTTTGCTTTATTTCCGGCTTTATTAAAAAAACTATTATTTTTTATCATAATTTTATACTCTTTGGATTCGTCTCGACGAGATAAATCTAGAAACCACAAAATCTGGACGCAAAACTAACAAATGCAATTTTTTTTTTCAATAAAGACAACGAAAAAACTAAAAAACCAGTTTTTTAAAATCAGCCAAATCTCGAAGATCAATGAATCGAGACTGACTATGTGAGCTTACGTAGTGCTTTACTAAAATGGGTTTTGACCTTGTAGGTTTTATTATATTGCCTTGTGATCTGATTTTGTTGCTCAGCGTAGAAATGCTGCATATCTAAATTATTAAGACGTGTTTAAAAAACAAGAATATCACAAAATTGATTAATGCAATTTTGATAAAATAATCCTTCTGCCCATTAGTTCTTGTTTGTGTAGTACTGTATAAGTAAATGAACAAAGTCATAGACTATGAACTACTGGTGCTTTTCTCTGGCATTCTTAGAGGAATCCTTTCATTTGGTTTCTGTTTTATTCTCCTAAACTCACCAGCATAAGTAAATCCCTCTATTTCCTTCATTGTTTTACTCCGGTTTGGAAATAATTCTATTAAATTATGGATGCCTTCCCAAATGAAATATCCAGCGAAATACTTTCAAAACTACCCATCAAATCTGTTCTCAGAGCCAGGAGTTCGGGCAGAGTCATGGCCGATGACACTAACCTGTTTTCTTCTCAAAGGAGTCCCAATCTCATCCTCACTGATACAGTATGCAGAGATAAAGGTACTTGTTATGCAAATTTTCATATTCAAGAATCCAAATATCTTGTCTTTACGTACACTTGTTTTTTTGTTGGGATTTGAATACCAGAACCCAATTATAAAAGCATAACTTTTAGGCCTCATTTTTTTATGAAGGATGAGAAGGGGTATAACTTTTAGACCCGGATGACTAATTTCGGGTCCATTTCTCATTCATGGTTTGGGAATATTTGTGAGATGGAGGATCGATGAGCTAACCCCCTCCCTATTTTATACCACCCCTTAATCCCCCTTCTCTCACTAAATAATAACCGGGTGACTCTTGTTATTAATTTAGACCCCTGTTTATATCTCACTCATCCCGCTCAATCCACCACAGACCCTTTAATTTATCCTTATGCCCCCATCCCAACTACAAAATAAACCAAATATTATTTTATTCCCCCTTATAACCAAAATCTTCCCAACTATGTACTATTTAATCTCCCCTCCATAATGTCACATGACTGTGGGTTCACCTTCCATAAATAATATGTACTCCTATTTTATCCCCCAAAACTCATCCCACGTCCAATTGGGCCATGTATAAATTCCTAATGACTTTCAACACAATACTAGCCATGATCTCAAGTAGAGGCGCCTCCACCCTTTGATAAAAGTGGTCACTTAAACACCCTTAAGAAAAAAATTTGTTTAGAAATACATGTAAAAATTTTAGTTTTAGTTTAGTATAGTCATTGTTTAACACCCTATTAAAAAATATTTGAACACGTAGCTCAACAAATCAGCACATAAATCAATTTTATGCAAACAACCAACTAAAGTCTAAAGTCTTCCAGCAGAAGGTCAATGTACACTCCAAAGCCTTTTATATTTTATATTACATGTGATAAATTTATATTGGGTTTTGTTTGAACATTTATACTATAAACACTCACCGATCCTGGTAATTCACAATAGAATCCTTAATACACCAGTTCAAAATAAAGTGCACGCTCTTTACGTCAAAAATTATGAACAATCAACTCTCTATATGAAAAAATAAATATCCGTGCGAACCTATTCGGCACACAAATTTCTACAATAAATATATATTAGTGCATTTATCCCCCCGATTTAATTTTACTTGACATAATAACGTAGAATTCGCCAAGAAAAATTGTGACATCTTATGTACTTTTATATCATTCTGCTTCATCATTCACACTAATATATGAAAAATTTGTATGTATATAATAGTTAGTAGAACTAGTAGAATTAAGATAAATGTTGTACACCCTGTTCAAAATTTCTGTAGCCGCCACTGATGTTAAGCAAACAGATTTTGATATTGTAATTCTTCACTTATTAATGCATCATATACAAGTCTACGAATAAAATTACCTATGCAATCAGGTCAATCAAGAAATATAATACAGTTTCTATCCATTTCATATTCCTTACAGGTAACAATATTAACACGTTGTACTTTGTACAAAATGAAGATATACCGAAGCGGTACTCTTGTAATAAAGTCTGCTTAGAGATACCAAGATTCCAAGAATTTCGAGTAATGGGTTCTTGCAATGGTCTGCTCTGTTTGGTGCATCCTATAAAGAGATACGAGATATATATTTGTAATCCTTGTACTGGAGAGCATATCAAAATCCCACCACCAGTTAGCATTCAAGACATACCTGGTGATATAGTCGTAGGATTTGGTGTCGTCCCCCTGACAAACAAATACAAAGTAGTTGCAATTATAAATTTCCCAGAACCTAGCGATTTTATTCATTTGCAACAAAAGGTTTTCGTGAATACTCTTGGGGATAGGACTTGGAGATGCAAAGACAATACCTCTGTTCTAAGATTAGGACAATCTGCTTGCAAAGCATTTGTGAACGGAGCTCTTCATTGGGTCGACAGTGCTAAGCGTATTGTTTCATTCAACATGGACACCGAAGAACTTGATTTTATTCCGCGTCCTGAACTGGATTTAGGACGCGGGAGTTTTTCTCTGAGATCATTCAAAGGGAAGCTTTTGATTTTGAATACATCATTTGATGATCGTATCGAGATATGGGAAATGAAAAATTATCGCGTTGTAGAGTCTTGGACTCCTATTTTCACTGTAAATGAACAGCATATCGGGCGAAACATCAGGAATGTTGAAATTGTGTGTTTTCTTGAAGATTGGGAAGTTTATATTGTGTATGATCATGGGGCCCTGCTTCGTTATAATCTCCGAACGGAATCAGTGAGTGAGCTTATTACCACGGATGGTCTTCCAAATCGGTTTGATGCAGTCGCTCACGTGGGGACGCTTGCTTCGCCTCCGCGTAGATGAGCTCGAGAAATGGAACTTCATGGATGTTGCACCAATAATGGTTGAGTCGGAAATGTATGTCTTTGTACAAAACGTACATACAGCTCTTACTGAATAGACAATGATAAAATAATTCGCAATTTCGAGATTGGAATGGTTTGTGCACAAGTACTCTGGTTCACAGATTCGGATGAATATAAATCGGAACTGTCCGATAGACTCTGTATTGCTTTTGTTGCTCTCACATGTATTGAATGATTAGGAATACATCTTATCATGATATGTTATGTTTATCTTACCCTTGGGCCTGGGATGGCTCAATAGATTTGATTACACAATGTTACTCCCTGCAACTAGTCTAAAGGCAAACTTAAAAGTGCGATTTCGAATGCTATAAAATAAATAATTAAAACCATCCTTAACACCAATTGTTTGTAGAAGAGATGATGGAAAATCGGTTCAACAAGTTGAATTAGGAAGTCATGGGATTAGAATCACAGGAGCATCATCATGAGGGAGGTATTGCTAATGTTAGGTCCAGAGTGTTACATGAATTTAGTTGCACAATGACATTTTCTGCAACCACTCTAAAAACATACTTGCGGGTGCATTAATGTCGAATGCAATGAAAGACTTAATTGAAACTCTCCTTTTTTTTTTGCCAAAGAGAAATAATTCCATTTCACAATAAATGCTATTACAAACTACCGGATATAAAGACAATAGAATAATAACAACATACAGATGAGAAGAACATAAAACATAACCAAAACAAATAAAGGATATATATCCAGCAAGCAATTGAAACTCTCCTTACCACCAATGATTTTAGGACAGATTGTAAAAAAATTGTCTGACAATTACCTTTTCCTGTTTTGAACGTTGATGCGGATTATTACATGTGCAGACTAGGATAGTTGAGTGCAAAAAGCTCGAAGAAAGGAATCCGAATAAGGAACAATTACCATTAAGGTAACAAAACAAATATTTATTACTTCCTCCGTCCCTTTTTTTAGTGTTTAACTTTCCATTTTGGGCTGTCCCTAAATTAGTGTGTGGTTTGAAAAGTTAATGGGTAAAAGTTTGTACAATTATCATTTTGCCCTTTTGGAAAGTTAATGGGTAAAGAATTAATGGGTAAAAGTGGAGGACAATTTTGGAAAAAAAGAGGTAAAAGTTGATGTGAAAAGTATAAAGTGGAGGAAAAAGTTGATGTGAAAGGTGTAATGATGATGTTTTTTTAATAAGTTGGATTTACGAAGTAACACATTTAAAAATGGACGGATGGAGTACTATTAAAGTCAATCACTCTTTTTTAAGGGCTACTTAGCCAAAAATCCAAAACATTTGACATTTTAAAAGGGAATTACAAGGAACTTTTGCAATCGAACATAAAAACAAAAAAACATTTGCCATTTTTAAAAGGAAGGAGCAATCGAACATAAAGACAAAAAAAATTAATAAAGTGTCACTAATTTTTAAAATTTAAATTTTGAACATAAAATTCAAAAAAATTACCACCCCACCTCCGGCCGACCACCACCCCACCTCTGGCTGACCACTTCCGGCGACTAAAAAAAATTAGTGAAGTGTCACTAATTTTTAAAAATACAAATTTCAAATATAAAATTCAAAAAAATTACCACTCCACCTCTGGTCGACCACTACCCCACCTCTGGCCAAACACTTCCGGCGACCAAAAAAATTAGTGAAGTGTCACTAATTTTTAAAAATTCAAATTTCGAACATAAAATTCAAAAAAATTAACACCCCACCTCTGGCCGACCACCACCCTACCTCTGGCCGAGCAGTTCAGGTGACCAAAAAAATTAGTGAAGTGTTACTAATTTTTAAAAATTTAAATTTCGAACATAAAATTCAAAAAAATCACCGCTCCACCTCCGGCCAACCATCACTCCACCTCTGGCCGAGCACTTTCGGCGACCAAAAAATTAGTGAAAAGTCACTAATTTTAAAAAAATTTAATTTCGTACAGAAAATTCAAAAAAATAACTCCTCATGAGTGACTAACCACCATCCCACCTCCGGCCGACCACTTCCGGTGTCCCAAAAAATTAGTGACATTTCACTAATTTTTAAAAGTTCAAATTTCATACAGAAAAAAAATAAACAACTTCTGCCTCCCGGCCAACCACCACCCCACCTCCGGCCGTTCACTTCTGGTGACCCAAAAAATTAGTGACATCTCACTAATTTTTAAAAGTTCTAATTTCATACAGAAAATTCAAAAAAATCAACTCCTACCTCGCGCCCAACCACCACCCCACCTCCGGCCGACCACTTTCGGCGACCCAAAAAATTAGTGAAATCTCACCGAAAAGGGAATTTCGGTCATTCGACAAACAAGAAAACACAACTCGCCAAGAAATACGCATATCAAAAAATGTGTTGAATGGAAAATGCAACAAGGGCAATGTTAAATGGCAACCGTAAGCCAAATTCTACATATAAGAGGATGGAGAATCAGATGCAGCATTGGTAAAGTGAGTAGTATTCTCGTTGCACTACAACAAATTCTAGTTCTTGCAATGAAAAAAATTTCCTCACAATAAATTTTGTCACTATATGTTCACTTGTCGTGACAAAATTTGATTTTGTAGCATCAAACCATATGAGGTGGAGTTATTGTGACAAAATTGTTTTCGTTGCAATATTTTGTCGCAACAAGTATAGCGGGAAAGTTTCCCGCCAGTGGGAATTGAATATTGCCACAAAATAATTTTATCACGATAGGTTTGTCATAATAAAGGTCCATTTTCAATTTATCATGACGAAATGGTTTGTCACAACAAATTATTATTGTTACTACAATTTATTTTGTTGCAAAAGAGTTGAGACTTTACTTATAGGGATGAAAATAAACTTCGTGGCAATAGGTGTACGTACTTGTAACAAAATTATTTGTCACAATAGAATTAGTTATTGTTACAAAATCATATTTGTGGCAACAAAATTACAAGGGAGAGCTATGGTGACGACATAAATTTTGACAAGATAGTTAGTCACAACAGCTATGAAGGAAATTGAGTCTTGCCACACATTACATTTGTCACTATAAATTTGTAGTGTTAACGTTTAATTTAAGACTCAAGGCAACGAAATATTTTGTCACAAAAAAGTATGACATATAGCTACAAAAGATTTTGTCACATTGTGTCCTACCAATAAACGTCATTATCTTAGTTTACAATCACTTTATTCTAAAATTCTTAACTTTCTCTTAATAACATTGTATTTTATGGAATTTCTCTGGTTTTTTACGGTCACGGATTAGATTATTCGTATTAGGAATTAAGGCAATCGCATAGTTGTTAGACACTTTATTAGAGGGAAAATATCATTTTCCTAATGAATTTATGGGATTGGAGGCATGTAGTGAGCTTACTCATTACATGTAAGATAATTGCATTTAATCGGGATCGAGTCGATTGCCGAACGAGACCATGATTGCTCACTACAAGGCTATAGTGAGCGTACTCACTCGGCCCCCGAATCCCGAATTTATATCTCGATGAAGAGGATTACTAAACCCAATCGTGCCAATAATTTACGTGAGTGATTTAATCAATAAGCACAACGAAATCAACGATCTCGATTATCATGATTGTGCATGATGGTCGTGCGAGTAACACTTGATTGGACATAAAATATCATTTTCCCAATGAATTTGCGTCTCGATGAAGGGTTTCTAAACCCGTCGAGTGAAAACTTTATGTGAATGATTTAACCAATAAGCACAATGAAATCAGTGATCTCGATCATCATGATTGTATCCGATCATGTGGCTAATACTTGATCGGACATAAAATGTCATTTTCCTAATGAATTTGCGTCTCGATGAAGGGGATTTCTAAACCCGATCGAGTGAAACTTTATGTGAATGATCGATTTAACCAATAAGCACAATGAAATCAATGATCTCGATCATCATGTGGCTAATACTTGATCGAACATAAAATATCATTTTCCTAATGAATTTGCGTCTTGATGAAGGGAATTTCGAAACCCAATCAAGACAAAAGTACACGTGAATGATTTAATCAATAAGTACAACGAAATTAACGATATGGATCGTCATGATTGTGTCGCAGTCGGGTGGCTACAGTACATTTAACTACAACACATGACTTATTATCAAGTAATTTGAACGTATAGATTCTAAAAAGCATTACCGAGTCTATCTTTTATAATGGTCAATCTGAACCGTTAAGATTTCACGTTTCATTTATTCCATCATTTTCACTAAAATTGGAAATCATCAGATATCGATAAGCACATGGTCGGAAGGACATTAATGTGTTATTACGTTCTAAAGTCTTAGAGTGCACAAACGAGTCCCCATTGAGTTTTTTTTTCCCTATCAGAACCGTCTATCTTTTTGCATAATATAGATAATATTATTTTGTACTAGAAAGAAGTTAATTGCATATCGTTAAACATTTGATCACACGGAAAATATCATTTTATTAATGAATTGGCATCCGGATGAAGGGGCTCTTAGAACTCGATTAAGCCAAAAATTTGCGTGACTAATCTCATCAACATACACAATGGAATTAACGGGATCGATCATTAAAATAAATAGGTTATTGTGGTTCATTACATGTTAGTAGTATTCAAGATATTAGTGCTCATAGTATCACGACGAAATTAATTCTTGAAAAAATAATATATGTATTATAATATATGAATATACATATTATAATATTTTTTTTGCAAAGAACTCATATTGGAATCATATCAGTTTAACTCCCAAACTCTTTTAATATGAGGATAAGCACACCTGGATCTCGGATTTTCCTTCTGTCCACACCTTTACTTTTTGGATCAAATTTTAATGATCCGAACCGTCATGGTATTTAAAACGTGTTTATAAGGGTCCCCTGGAGAAATCACCAAAAATAATGACCGGGAAGGGGTTCATCGGATCAGTTTTTCATAAAAATCGCATATATACAATTTTATAAAACAAAAATCGGATGAATTCCTTCCCTGTCATTGTTTTGATGATTTCTCGTCTACACCCTTAAAAACACATTTTAAACACATTGGATGGTTCGGATCATGAAAATTGGTCGGGAAAGGTGAATCCCGGATGAGATCCGGCCTGAGGATAAGGAAAAATAAACCCATAAGGCCATAGCCAAGCACTCCTTTTAGCATAAGGAAAAAGAACCCCAGAGTCTTCTAGAAGCAAAACCCACGTAATTGCAGTTCTGTTCAAACACGATAATGGGATAAAGCGGCTATTTTCACTCCAATTTCGATTTCGCGCGCTTGTCTCTCTGATTTTTGCTCCAATTTCGTTTCCCTCCCTTCGTATCTCTGGGATTAGGCGCCGTTATCTCTCTCTCCATCATCTTCCACAACAATCGATTCTCTTTCCCCCTCTGCAACTCTGGTAATATATTGCACGTTCTGTAGATTCTATTACAATTTAAGGAGAACTTCCTAAATTTCAATTTCTCTTTACCATCTGTAGAAGCGACTCTGATCGGGGAACGACGAGGATAAATAACTGATTCAAGTTATGTTTCGATTGATCTGTTGTTTATCGTCCTTGGGTAAGCAATCTCCATATAGAGATCTGCTTTCGGTCTCTCTTCTTCCTATTTTCACCCTTTTCATATTCGGTTATGGTTAGGGCTTGCTGTCATTACACTAGGGCTTGTACATAAATTGGGGTCAATTAGTACTCCTGATGTATAATACTAGATATTCATCTCCGTTGAGTGCTTTTTTATTTTTATCTCTGCCAATTGGCAGCCTGTAGCATGGGAAATCACAGGGTAGATAATGGATTTACATGTGTTCATTTGATTATATGAATACTCTTTGTAGCATTAGTTAATTGGCGCTTTTGAGTTTCATATTCACTTTTTGCATTGAAGAATTGTTTGCCTGAAGTTTCAACTCTTGTGCTCTTTTTTTGGTTATATGTTGCTGGCTTGTAGCAAATGCATTTTTCACTTTCCAAAATAGGGAATTTTTTTGTAATGGTGAATTATTATTTCTTAATCGAAAGATTTTTGCTTTACAAGTTTTTGTTATGCCTTTTTTTCCTTCATCATATCATTGTCTTTTTTATGGCGGTGAATGAGAGAAACAAATATTGGAAAGCCGAATGGACCATATCAGTTGTGGTATTGATTCTACTGAAATTGTTTCTACTCTAGTTTTTCTGCAATTTTAGTTGTTTTGCTCTAGTTTTTCTACTAATTTTGTTGTTTTGCTGGTTGTGTTGTAATTGTTTGTGGTATTGATTTAGTCTTTTCCCCCCATCTCCTACCTTTTTAGTGTTGAACTACAGTCATTCCCTATTTAATACTAGGTCTTTTCTAATTGTGAGATGGGTTAGCTAGTTGCATGCATTAGCCCTTGCGTGTATCAAACTTGGATTAAAATGGTTCCAGTACAATATATCAAAATGAGGTTCAAGATTATTACATACTATTTGACTTCCTTTGTACTTATAGTAAATTTGCCTTAGAAAAGCTGGCGGTGACAGTATATTGGGGCATTGTATGTTTGATAAATTGGATACTTCTATCTATTATAATCTCATACTTTGGTTTATGCTTTTCTTGAGGGTAAGTTTTGAGGCTTTGAATTTGTAGCAAGCCGTGGAAAAGCTGATAGTGACAGTATATCGGAGCATGTTGTCTTTGATATATTGGATACTTCCATCTATTAGACGCTCAAACTTTGGTTTATGCTTTTCTTGAGGGTAGTTTTGAGGCTTTGAATTTGCAGCAATTAAATTAGTATATTGGAGTATATTAGATGTGCTTCTTGATCCCTTAATACTTAGCCAGTTGAATCTCATTCATTAACATCAGAATCATGCACTTTGATGACTAGTGGTTTAGTTGGGAATACTAGGTTCTCTAACATAAACTCGGAATTGGGCATGCAATGCACTTAATGACATGATTGTACTTTTCTTTAATACTGTTCAATATTTCCCAGGTTCCAATATAGGCGAAGAGGTTGGTTGATGGGCTGATCTCATTTGGCATCATATTTATCTCCAACTTCACCTTAGGTTGAAGGTTGTAGCTTTATTTAGTTTATTTTTCAGTATTAGTTTACCTTTTCAATATACGTGTGGCTATAGTTGATATCTTGCTATATCTATTGCTTCAAAATAAAGTTGTGCACTCACGATGTGGATTTTATTTTGCTTGTGTTTCCTAGTTTTGCAGACTTCTTGTTTTGAAAAACTTCTGCTGCTGTTCTCTAGGCTCAAACTATTGTTCTGGCATTGGCTACAATAGCAGGTACATCCAACCGAATTTAAGAGTTAATTTAAAGTATCAATAGCAAGGAGGGCACCCCGAGGTAAAGGGCGGGACGCAAATTTTATTGGCTAAATTGAATCTAATATATATATCCTTTTCTGCTCAGTTTTCTTTGAAGGACATGTAGGAGCATCACACTGTCCACTATTGGATTCATGAAGTGAAATAAGTTGTCTTCATTATACTTACATGCATGGACACATGACGAGAGCTCTTATGCTATTCTACTATTGCTACCTATATGCCACCATAATGTACCAGCATAGAGATGACAATATTTGTTTATGGTTCAAGCTTTTTATTGTTAATGAAGGACCCATTGTTCACCAACACTGATACATATGTGTATCTCTATTTTATTCAAGTAATCATTGGTACATAGGAATAAAGCTGCAAGGTTTACAGCATCCACATTTTCTCCAAGTACATTAGTAGTTATTTGGTGTGTTATAAAAGTAACAAAGAGTCATAGAAACATTTGGAATTTTTCTAGTAATCTTAGTTGTACATGTACTTATGGTTATTTTATTTGTCTATCTTTTGCAGATTGAAGATGAATGGGTTCGACAATGCAACCTAATTTTTTTTGTTTTGCATCCCTTGTTTTGACCTTTTTTTTTTTTCATTAGTAGGTTTTTGGATTTAGTCAGGACTGATAAATCAATTTTGTATTCAATCGAATCATGGATATCTAAGATGGATAACAATTACTATTTTGAATGCATTAGGGTACATTTGCACTTCTTATTGTGTTGGAATATACTATTCTATAGGTTTGTTGTGACAAGCTAATTTTTTTTTGTCACAAATTTTGTCTGGAAAAAACTTTTTGTGACAAAATTATGCTAATGGTGATGAAATTAATGATGATTTTGTGACAAACTAATTGTAAATAGTGTTATATTTTGTGACAAATGGGTATTTTCTCCCCACTGACTTATAGTGACGGAAATTGAGTACCAATTGTAACAAATTTATTTTGCCTCCACAACTTTCTAGCGACGAACCTAGAGTTTTTGCAACAAAATCATTTGTCACCATAATATTTTAATTACTTGTAGAAGTAACTTATTGTGACAAAAGTCAAACTAATAGCAACAAAATAAGTACGTATTGTGACGAAATATTTTGTCACTACTATTGAAACTTTTTTGTGACAAATTCTTGTTGTCACTATAAGTTTTGATTTCTTGCGACGGGTTTGAAATTTTGTCACAACAAACTTATTGCTACGGGTTTGTTGTGACAAAAGGGCGACAAAAATATTGTCACCATACTAATATTGTGACGAAAAACTAACGAGTAGTGACGAAATTTTTTGTAGCAAAATCTAGAATTTGTTGTAGTGTTGGGAGCTTGATCCTTGGCATTGTTTATATGACCAAAGAAAACAGGAATCGGTTGGTCCTTGGCGGGAAGGAGAATCATCGTTATCGAGCTGCAATTTATTTTCTGGGAAATGGGTGTACGATGATAAGTTTTATTTCACCCTTGATTCCTCGTAAAATCAGAAATGAGCACTCTCATGCATAAAATTTGCAATTACAGAAGTAGATAGTTTGAGAGGAGGGAGGTGCAGTGTTGGGGGGAGAGAGAGAGTGTTGCTGATGAACATAATTTTTTTTTTTTGAAGAGAGAGAGGCCGTGAGTGAGGGGAGTGGGGTCCAAAATAAAGAGAATTGATAGGGAGAGGGTATTTGTGACCAAAATAAAAAGAGAGTGGGTGTGTTTTATCCTTTTGCTAATCAATATTAAAAACAATGTCTTTATGTTTGATTGCAAAACTTCATTGTCCTTCTCTTTAAAAAGGCTAAATATAGTGTATTTATGACTAATTTTTCCCTTTTTTAATTACCATTAAGGTCGATCACTCACTCTTTTTTTTGGGTTTAGACACTTAGAGTATCATACGGTTTCATAGGGTTTTAGAAGTTTAGGAACTTTCATATGGTATCGAGGGTTTAGACACTTTTCATTATATAGGGTACCCTAGGGTTTAAGTTTAGGCACTTTCATAGGGTATCCTACGGTTTATGTTTAGGGTGCAATTTTCTATTATAGAGTTTTAGTGGTTAGACACTTTCATTGGGTACCCTAGGGTTTAAGGCACTTTCATTAGGGTACCCTAGGGTTTTAGGCACTTTCATTAGGGTACCCTAGAGTTTAGGTTTAGGTACTTTCATATGGTATCCTAGGGTTTATGTTCAGGATGCACTTTTCTTATTATAGGGTTTTAGTGGTTTAGACACTTTCATAAGGTACTGATGCAGGGCGCCTTATGAACTACAAAAAAAGACGTGCAGCAATCGAACACAAACACGAAAGTTTAGAGAAAACGCTCTTTAGACTCTTTTATTATTCAATAATACTCAAAAACTGTCCCGCCCTTAAGGCTTACAACTTATTATATAAGAAACCGGAAACCCTAATTGATTTGCCCCGAAAAGGAAGCCAAATCAATAAAAAACGCAAAATTACCAAAAATGGAAAATTCGGAATTAATAGCAAAATAAGAAACTAGATAAAATTCCAGAATGTTTCCCAAAAGCGCAACTTAATTCGGATTTTCCTTGCCCAAGTAATTGGCAAGTCAAATATTTCCTTAAACGGCAAATTTGGACATCCGGAGCCCTAAACAGCGACGAAAGCCCGAAAAACGACGTAGGCCATGGCATAAGCGATGGGTCTTGACCGTTGGGCCGATTCGGGTCCATCCCAAGTGGGCCCAACGCAAAATTCCACAGCGGCATAATTACGATTTTGCCACCCGAGGCTTAAAACGCCGGAAGTACTCTTCCTCCTTGGCTACTGCATCAGGTACCCTAAGTTTTTAGGCATTTTCATTAGGGTACTCTAGGGTTTAGACACTTTCATTAGAATACCGTAGAGTTTAGGCACTCTACAGTATTGCCGTTTGGGCCTTTGTTAATCTGAAGGCAATGGGGTTTGGGCTGTATCACCAAGTCAGAGCACTACGGGTGGCTAGTACGCCAAAGTGACTGGAACGTGCTTTTCTGGAATTACGGTGGAGTTGGAGGCCCGTGTTTTCCCCTCTGAATAACAGGGTCTGTGGGCTTCACTTTGGGCCACCCCAATAGGCAATAGCCCAACGAAGTAATAAACTAATGGGACTAACTCATGAAGTTCCCATAAAAATAAACTCGTAACCGCACAAAATCAAGACTAAAAAATCCATTTGGAATTTTTACTTTTATTTTTTTCGAAGGAACTACCCCAAAGAGGGGTCACTAATTTTTTTTTTCCCGGAAAGAAGATGGATATTATTTAACTAGAAATATGGTCCGTAGACCGAACATCATCAAGGGCAAGATTGGTAATCCATTGGGGAACAAGACCTCCCCAACTTTCCAATCGAGCACCTAATAGGGATTTCTTAGCCAACGAATGGGCTACCCTATTGCAAGAACGCTTAGTATGTAGAAAAGTACAAGAGGAAAAGAGAGGCAAAAACTCTAAACAGTCTGAGATAATAGAGCTACAATCAGAAAAATTCTTCCCCTCCTGTGTGAGTGCCTGAACAATTTGGGCCGAGTCACCTTCCACAATGATATGCGATAATTTCCTGTTAGCCGCAGAGACTAGAGCTTCCCGAAAACCTAAGGCTTCTGTGGATCTCGGGGTGTAGAAACCAGTGTATGGAATAGAGATCGTCCCCTAAATTTTGCCGAGATGGTCTCGGGCTACAATACCCACACCGACTATACCTTCTTGCCGATTGATGGCACCATCAACATTGAGCTTTATAAAGCTAGGTGGAGGGGGCAGCCACATAGGAGACGATAGGACAATAGTAGGCTTCGGGGGTTGATGCTTTGCTAGCATGGCTGCATTCATTTCGGAACAGATGGAAAGAGCCTTATCTAGGATAGCAGTACATGACCATTGTTGTTGTTCAAAAAGAAAATTATTTCTTGCCTTCCATATATACCAGCAGATTGAAGCTAGGAGAGCAGCAATATCGAAGTCAGTTCCCTTGTCATGAACGGCTTGAGATGTAGATTCCCACCAATCAAGAAAAGGAAGGGAGTTCCAGGAAGTGGACATGGCATGAGCAAAAGGAGAAGACAGCCATACATCTCTTGACTTTTTACATTGGAAAAGCAAATGTTCAATAGTCTCATAAGCAGATTTACACCTCGGGCATATGGGGGAAACATCAACGTGCTTTTGATTCAAATTAATGAGGACAGCAAGAGCATTATGGGAACAACGCCATAAAAACATTCTGACCTTGCTCGGAATTGGTAGAGCCCAAATGGATTTCCAGAAAGCGTTGCGAGGAGTGGTAGAGCTAGATTCACCTCTTTCTCTAGATTGCCGAGGAAGATTAGAAAGTCTCGCCAAATAGTAAGCTAAGCGAACAGATAGTATCCCATTGTCCGTATAATGCCAAATACCTTTGTCCCGAACTCCTTGGGAACTGATGGGAATTGAGAGGATAGAGTCAGCATCAATATCATAGAAAAGCTCTTTAATAAGAGGAATATTCCAGCTATGGTCTTCGCTAGAGATAAGATCTGAGACGTACTAAATATGCTGATGGGGAGAGCCCATTGGAGGTTGCGGACTGAGCACTTTGAAGGAGAGTGGGGGGGCAGCCATGGGTCCTGCCATATATTGATAGAAGCACCATTTCCCAAACACCATCGCCATCCTTTTTGGAGCACTGCTCTGCCTGCGTGAATGCTGCGCCAAGCCCAGGAGGACGAAATAGGACAACTTGCTTCCCAAAAGGAATTATTGTGGAAGTATTTGCCCTTAAAAATCCGTTGAAAGAGGAAACTAGGCCCATGGATGAGTCTCCAACCTAGCTTAGCGAGGAAAGCGAGGTTAAAATCATGAAGATCGCGAAAGCCCAGGCCACCTCGTGCTTTGCTATCGCAGAGTTTATTCCAGTTGATCCAACTGATTTTTTTCTCGCCCTCCTTGCTTCCAGAGGGGTCACTAATTGGAACCTCTTGTAGATCGCAAACTTCCGGGTGACCGAACAGCCACTAGGTTCAGTGGGTACCAGCTCTGGTAAGACTCTAACCCTACCCACATTGGGTCAAAGCCAAAATACTTTCTGCTGGGCTGGGACAAGCCCCTGGGTAGTAAACATCTGGGACTTTGTATGAGAGTGTTGGTAAACATTCCGCGGCTTCTAAAATAATAGTGTCGGGAAAACTTTGAATACCATAAAAGACATAATGAATCCCAGCGTAACACCAATTGGGTTTGAGAGTGATAGTAGAATGAGTTCAATGAAAGAAAAAAGGGGAAAAAAAGTGATAGCAAAAATAACTCCGACAAGCAAATTGAGCCAAGGTTGAGTCACCGGAGCACGAAATGATTGTCGTTGCACACAATGTCACTCCTACGAGTGGCTCGAAAATAAAATGTCGTGTTTTTTCACAAAAAAAAAAAAAAAAGAGTGAATGAAGCTTTATACTTGATTCCCCGACTCGGTCGACATTAATCATCCCAGAATCAAGAGGAAGTTGACTAAAATTTACTCCACACAGAACACTGAAAAGACATTCATCTGCCTAGACTATTCTACGTGTATACTTTTGCAAGGGAACTGAAATGAGTGTTCATGTAGCGACCCGACCTGATTGACCATGCACCCCCTATTGGCTCCAATACTTAACCTCAAAAGGTTTACTTAGAAGGTACCATGTAGCCATTGGTAGGTGTAAATACACCAAGATAGGCTTTAGCTCTCAGCACTCACTATCACTACCCCAAATATGGGGTATAGAAATAACATTTCTTATAAGTTCTTAGACTTGTATCTAATTTGGTATTGTGGGGGAGGGTTCTCCGATGTACCTCTTTGGACCTTCTGGAACGGGGTAAAAGTTTAACGAAATAGATGGACTTTGCCTGATACCTAGTGAGCTCGCCTAATACCTAGTGAGCTCGCCTGAGAAGAAGACGTGCATTGGTAACGCCCGAGTTAGTGCCTAGCCCGAACGGTGGTGGTCCGGAAAGGCACTCCGATGGTCTAGTAAGTGACCGGAGGTAAAGAATATGACTGAAAGTTAGTGAGAGAAGGTGTGAGTTTTTTTAGAGAGAGAGAGAGTGGAGAGAAAAGATCCTGGATTAGGTACGCCAATCTCCCTTTTACAGACAAAGGGAAACTTGCTGGCTAAGTTATCCGTGATTCTCACGCGCTCCGGCCGTACCTGACATAGCACGCGGCAAGTCATGAGTGCCCCGGGCATCCTCGCCTCTTCGACTGACGTCATGCCCTGACATGCCCGATAAGTCAACAATTTTGGGAATCCTCCCCGATTTGTGACACGGTCTGTCAGCCGCCACTGGCGCGCCGCCTGATGCCACTTCAATGACATGTCATCGGTCACATCAGTCACATTTCCGCGGCGAAGGGCCTTCGGCGCTCTAGGTGCCTGATCTCATGAGAAACCACGTCCTCTCACGCATTCAAAGGATTACTGCCGAGTTCCATAGCTCGGCAAATCTCCCTGCGATGAGATATATGGCGGCCATTTCTTAAACGACCCGACGGCCGAAAGAACTGTCCCGGCTAGGCCTTCGGCTCAGTCGACACGGCCATCCTTTCGGCAAAGGTCGCCTAACCGAGATTTAGGTGGCTGCATGCCCTGGAGCATACAGTCCCGCCGAGCGTACCCCTCCTGTAGGGCTTTCGGCAGAAAACCAAGGCGGGATCCTAGTCACTTCTGACCAAACTTCACTGAGGGCAGGGGCCATAGGCCGAAGCCGTTGACCCTCCGCGGCCCCCAACCACTACAGGTATATATATCTCTTCAAAAATTTACCATCAACTTGTTTGATTCTTCTGATTAGACGATATGAGGTATAAAACTTGTAAGGATCAATCAGATATATTTTTGGCGTTTGATTGAGATAATTCTATAAAAATTAGAGTGCAAAAATTGATAGAGGAATTTCAAGTATTTCGTTAAATATTCAATCTCCCAAAACACGAGATATATACTCCCTCCGTCCCTTTTTAAATGTGTTGCTTCGTAAATCCAACTTATTAAAAAAACATCATCATTATACCTTTCACATCAACTTTTTCACTTTCCACATCAACTTTTACCTCCACTTTCCAAAATTATCCTTCACCCTTACCCATTCACTTTTTACCCACTAATTTTTCAAAAGGGCAAAATGATAATTCTACAAACTTTTAATCATTAACTTTTCAAAACACACACTTATTAAGGGACAACCTAAAATGGAAATGTCAACAATTAAAAAGGGACGGAGGGAGTAGTATTTAAGGGGAAATGATGTCAATATTTTGGCATTTTAGTTTGAGAAAATACTTATCAAACATACACTCTCATTATTCATATGATTAATTAATAAGACAGACTAGAAATAGCCACTCTTTTCTTTGGTAAAAAGACTAGAAATAGCCCTGGAACATTACGTAGTCTCTCATATCTGTCTGTTTAGAAATAGCCACTCTTTTCTTTGGTAAAAAGACTAGAATTATAGCCTTGCTGTCTTGATGGGTCAAAATAATGTAATATTTACAAAACGATCGAGTTCAATTTTGTTCACCCACATTCAAAAGTGGGTGAACATTACACCATGTTCCCAGTCCTATTATGATGATCAGAACATTTAATGTCTTAGAACGTAATAGTTTAAATAACATTACCAAAAATCAACTTATTAGGGTATCAGTAACTGTTTGTTTAAATCACACAATTTTCAATTCACATTCCTATCACACAATTTCCATTTTCAATTTTCATTAGCATTTACTGATACAGGAAATGATAATGTCAAAACCATTTTTGTTTGTGCCAAAACTGTGGTGCATAAAAGGCTTGTACCTTGCACATGGTACAAGGTTTTTAAGCACTACAATTTTGGTACTAACAAAAACGGTTTTGGCATTAGCATTTACTGATACCCTAATACGTAAAAACAGTTTTGGCATTACCATTTACTGCTCATCCTAGTTTTTCTAAACTAAAAATTGGGTGATTTTATGAAACATTTACTGATAGTCGTTTGAACTGATTTTTTTGCAGGGAGAGTTCGAATATCATATTAATTGTCTGATAATCGAAATAGAACGAGAACATGATTGGTAATATTCACCCACTTTTAAAGGTGGGTGAATAAAATTGAACTCTATAAAAACCCAAGAATTTTAGGTGAGTTTATAGTCATGTGATCAATTGAGCCAATGTCCATATATAGCCATTCCTATAGCTGAGCCCTTGATCGTTATTCTTTTCCCTACCAAAAGAAAAAAATTTGGTTGCCGAGTGGGTATTGCCACTTGCTACCCAAGCATGATCCGAGCCGTCCAAATGTGTTTTGGGTGGCCCAAATTGATTCTCTTTCTCTTCTTTTTCTTTCTCTAAAATCCGGACCGTTTGGATTGCGTTATGGACGGCTGAGATTGCTAAGCGGGTACCACGTGGACAATACCCATTCGGCACTGAAAAATTTCTCCTACCAAAAAGAAGCAGACTGGATCATAACAAATCAATGTCAATGACTAAAACATTTCTGTTTACCTTGTACGTGTTGTGGTTTCTTGTTTCTAATTGAGGTTGCCCGTCAGGCGACTACGATTAGTCACAGATCATGTTGTAGAAATAAATTACTACGTGATAAGAGATCATCTTCTTTTTTTTTGTGATGAAATTTTATTAATCATTGGAAATCAATTACAATGATAAGAGATCATCTTCACAATTCAAAACCCTCTTACAGGACAATCTATAATCGTATATAATACATACAAAATGAGAATCATCATAGTTTCACTTGATAATTCAAACAGTCTATTGTGTAAGTCTAATATTTGTTTATCATTCCCTTAAAACACTAGGATGAACAGAAATCGAGTTGATCGAATTGTATTGGTTGTAAGAAAAAAATATAGTCAGTACTGATTGTCGCTTTTGTTCAGGTGGAACTGGTTGAAGCCTGCAAAATTAACGACTCATATCTTCAGCTTAATGAGTTGCGCACAAAGATTTTACCGGACATCACCTACGACCCAATGTTAGGGCAAAGCGGCGACGCTTTCCAAATTTTACTTTTTAAATACGAGGAGTTGTGAATATTGATTTTGATAGATTTGACTTAAGACTTCTATTTAACAAGTGGAGTAGTCAGCCTATCATCGGATTCGAGTGTGTGATCGGGTCACCCATCAAAATTATTTTCTGAAGAAAATGATTTAACTTTTAAAAATAATCTCGGTTAAATTGTTGCATCACCTATTGGAACTATTGCAATTGCAACAATTCATTACCCTTGAACTCAATTTCTCCACTTCACAATTGCAACAATTCATTACACTTCAGTTTGGATGACAGTAATCTCAGGTTTTGTTTGGATGACAGGAATCAAAGATCAGGAATGGGTATCCTATTCCTAGGAATTCCATTCCCAATAATGGGATACCTGGATAATCCAATTGATGTGTTTGGTTCATGTGGAAATGTTACAAAGGAAAAAAGATGAATTCTCATTCAAGTGTTTGGTTGGACCATTCGAGATTAAGGAATAGAATGTAATTTTACTTCATTTTTCCTGAAATACCCTTCAACAACTAATACTAAATATCACAATTCATGAACGCAAATGGCTTATTTACCTTTTTGGTCCCCAAAGTATTTTTCGCGTCTCAATTTAGTCCCCAATGTACCAATTGCTGACATTTAGTCCCCAACGTTTTAATTTTGTACCAATCAAGTCCCTAAGACTAACTCCGTTATCCCTTGCCGTTAAAACAAGGGGTATTTTAGATTTTTACGCCTCAACTCCCAAAAAAAAAAAAAAGTGAAAATTAAAAACCGGAAAAAGGGGAGAGGGGAAACAATCACTTCACGTCTTTACAACCGCCGGCCACCACAATCGTGATCGCCTCCCTCTCCACCTCCGGCGACCACCACCACCACCACCGAAAATCCTTTCTCACTTGAAGATGCTGGATGCGAAGGTGTTGTTGGATCTGTATGTACCTATCACGAGGCCCAAAGCCATGGCTAGAGTAGCATTAATCAGATGAGAGAGAGGGAGCGATGACTGGAATAGCAAATGTTGGGGCGGCCGACGACCATGGCTGCCAGCCCCAAGCCTTCCCTATTTTGATTTTTTTTTTCTTTTTCCGATTTCGTTTCCCCTCTCCCCTTTTATGGGGTTTTAATTTTCACCTTTTCTTTTGGAGTTAAGGTGAAAAAAACCTAAAATATCCCTTGTTTTAACGGCAAGAGATAACGGAGTTAGTCTTAGGGACTTGATTGGTACAAAATTAAAACGTTGGGGACTAAATGTCAGCAATTGGTACATTGGGGACTAAATTGAGACGCGAAAAATACTTTGGGGACCAAAAAGGCAAATAAGCCAACGCAAATAGTTGAACATAGTAGATTGCTAAAAATGTCAAACTATTAAAACAGGAGCAAACAATTAAACAACTTAAAAATGTCGAACAATTATTGTAAAAATGTACTAGAGCATTAGTTTATCAAAATATTAAACTACCTAATAACCTGCTTCTATGTAACTAAGAAACTCAACAAAACCTAAAAAATCTTCCAAGTGCCTGTTAGAAGTAAAGTTCCACATTTTAACCCCTGCGAAGAAGTTTCTCCACGTATAATTTTTTGAGGTTTCCATTGAGAGTGAAAAAGATATCTATTTTTGCAGGATCACTCAACATGATTTGAACTACTTCTAGCACAAGCTCCTCAGCAAAACAAAAAAGCGGGAATAGAAAGAGGTATTGAATGGGAATGTGATGCTTTCTACCCATGATTCCAATGTTTGAAAAAGACAAGAATGGAAATGTGATGCCAGGCTTTTCTGATTTCGACGTTTGGCAGAAATAGGAATAGGAATGTAATTCATAATGACATTCATCCAGGATTCATATTCCCAGACTGAGTGGGAATCTGATCCCTCTCTTACCCCATAGGGATCTAAGATTCTTGGCTCATTCATTAAGAAATAGAAATATTGACTTTAATAAATTTCTCAAATAATTGTTTTCCATGTAAGATTACTCAATAAATCCAAACACCAAAATGCAATTTCTTTAGTTATATCAAATTCCTAGGAATTCAAAGCCCAGTAATCATATTCATATTCCTACCCAAGAAAATTCTCAGAAATTTGATTCCCGGTAATCATATTCTTATTCCTACTCAAGAATCCGGCCATCCAAACATTAACTCAATCTGCTATCTTATATTTAATGTGGGCTTGCAGCCAAAGTCTGAATTCATTCGCCCTTCCGTTTAAGGCCAAAAGAGCTCCAATATTGTAGATATATGTTGGATTGGTGGTCATGTATTCAAGATCACGTTACCCAAGCTCGACTTTCGGCTTCTTCGATGGGGCTTGGCCTCACTTATTGCTGGAAGATTTGGAGAATGCGAAATGAGTCTGTCTTCAATTGGGCAAGATGGCGAACTGAGTTAGTCAGTGGGAAAGCACAAGCAAATTTCTGGGGTTTTAGTGATGCTAACAGGAAGCCTTGAATCTGGGGACTGCAATGAATTGTCCGAAGGTTATCATTGAATCAGATGCGGAGCTGATAATTATAAGCTTTGGCCTTTCAAAGAATCCGGTGTCTGATATCGTAGTTTTGGTGCAAGATTGCTTACTTCTTAAGAACTTTTTTTCCTCATATCAGTTTAGTTTTGTCAAACTGGATTGTAATCGGGCATTTTTACCTTTTGGATTAATAAATCTTCTCTCTTTTGTCAAAATAATACTGTAAAAATAAAAAAATGTAGTTGCTCCACGTCACCAAGCCCCAAGGATTGACTTTCAAGGTATTTTATTCTTTTTCAACTTCCAAACAATTTATTCCGGGATACTCCGTTCATTGTCCGTTTGTTACCCAATCGGAGCCCGGAGATGATCAAAATTGTTCCTTAACTTGAATTTTATATGAGTGGAACACAAATTCACAGGGGGTGCAAGCAACAATTCACAGTCGTGTGAATTTGCAAAAATTCATAGGGAGTCTAACAACAATTATTTCACAATAGTGCAGACATCTAAATTGAACGGACTCACAGTGGATCCAACATCAATTCACCAAGGTTTGAACTTGTGCATTGAACACTTACTCACAGTGGGGTATAAATTTTGAAAAAATCAGAGCGCATCCAACAACAATTGACAGATTTTGAACTGGTAAATTGAACACAAATTCAAAGGGGGTCCAACACCTAAATTAATTTCGAATCCGACTATGTGTACGCACATTTGTGCACGGATTGTGCACGCACACCACGCGGGGCCCCAAAAATTTCAAAAAAATACCATAAATTTTAAAATATTATTTTAGGGGGCTCCGTAAAAATCAGCTCAATTGGATATCAGCAAGTATGTTTTATAGATTCGCAGGGACGAATCTGCTGTTTCGTCCCTGCGAATCTAGAAACATACTTGCCGATATCCAATTGAGCTCGATTTTTTGGGGCCCTAAAATAATATTTTAAAATTTATGGTGTTTTTTTGAAATTTTTTTTTTAAGGGGGGTCCCCCTAAAATAATATTTTTAAAATTTATGGTGTTTTTTTGAAATTTTTTGGGGCCCGCATGGCACAACGCTTTTGATTAATTTTGGCGTGCCCCTAAAAATAATATTTTAAAATTTATGGTGTTTTTTTGAAATTTTTACAAACGCGTGCACACCCCTCGTGGTTCCCTTATTTGTACACAAAATGCGTGAACACCGTTTTTTCGATTAATTTCACAGTGCCAAAAATAATAACTTTTTATCTGTTTGTAACAATTTTATACTCCCTCCGTCCCTTTTTAAATGTGTTGCTTAGTAAATCCAACTTATTAAAGAAACGTCATCATTACACCTTTCACATCAACTTTTTCCTCCACTTTACACTATTCACATCAACTTTTACCTCTACTTTCCAAAATTATCCTCCACTTTTACCTATTAACTCTTTACCCACTAACTTTTCAAAAGGGCAAAATGATAATTGTACAAACTTTTACCCATTAACTTTTCAAACCACACACTTATTTAGGGACAGCCCAAAATAGAAAGTTAAACACTTAAAAAGGGACGGAGGGAGTAGTATTCAGTAGAAATCGTAGTAGATATATCTCATCGGGTAGATTCTACAAATATATCTTTTTCTGTTTATCTTTTATATCCTTTTAATTTAATTTTTATGTAATTTTGTAGTATTTTAAAAATAAAAAAAAAACTCTTAAACATGTAGGGAGTCCAATATTACAAGTTGGATTAATCTACCGTCCGCCCAATGGGCGGACAATAAAGTGTATAGAATCTGAATTCTTACATGTAAGAATTCAAACAGTGAAAACTCTTCCATGTAAGGATTATGATTGTTTTGTGTTTTACCGTCCGCTCAGTGGGCGGATAATAGAAATATCCTTAGAAGTTTGTTTTGGAGCCTCTAAGATGACTGACGAATTTTGTAATTTTTGTTAATTTTTTATGACTTAATATTAAGTGAGCAATCAAACTAGGAGTCAGGCTTTGGCAACGTATACCTCGGGGCGGCACTGCATACACACACACATACATACTATATATTAATTTTTATTTTATTATTTAGTGGGCTCTACAGTGCGTCACCCCAATGGTCCACCTCACTTGTAAAAGATTGAGAAGATCAAAGTGAGAGGCGTATAATTATTCTACTGCACATTGTGATCTCACTTGTTTCTTCGTAGAAATGCTGCATCCCAACGACCAATTTGCCATGTTCACGTCACTGAAAAAAATAAAAAAACACGAAACTGATAAATTGAATTTTAATAAAATAAATTGTTTGGGCAACTTCCTTTTATTTTCTGTTTATCGTGTATAAATGAAAATAGATTGTTCTTTTCTTTTTCTTTTTTTATCCGAACTAATGGGGTATTTGGGAGTTTTATTTTTTACTTTTTGTATTTTGTTTCTTACATTTTTAGCTTTTATAGATCAAAACCTAAATGTAATATGAATTTGTAGAGTGTTTGCGAGATTGGAAAATGCTACAATATACACCTTTATTTGGGTATGTATCATATGCACCCCTATAAAAGTTTTATTTTTCTTTTAATAAAAGTTACGAGACCCACCAAAATGTTATGAATCATAGAAACATGTTACGAATGATATTGTTGAAAATTTACGAAACACTAAAAAATGTTACGATTGCCGATGAGGTGACACAATATGAACCATACAATAAGTGTATATGATACACACCTTTAATAGGTGTGTATTGTAGCCATTCCCGAGATTGGATATATGTAGCATGCATTTTATGACAAGAGTAGTGTTTGAAAGATATTTGCAAAATACATTCTGTGTGTCTATTACATTAATTAAAACGGAAAACGTGAAAAATGAGAAATCAAAAAGTTCATCGGACCCAAATTTTGGAAAATGAATTTTGTTAGAATGCATTATGCCGGACATCCAAATATCCAAAATGGTTAATGTACAAAGGAAAATGACATAAGTAGCAATCCAAACACCCCCTAGTTGTGATCTCATTTGTTGAGTAAAATGCAGAAATGCTCCACCCCAGTTATTTCTGAATTGCGTGTATAAATAAATGAACAGAAACTATCGAATAGATTAGGTGTTATCTAAATTCACCTGCTTATTAATTAAATCTCCCTCTGCTTCATTCTTCTCTACATTCCAAATTAGTAGAAACTCGATCAAATTATGGAACCCGTTCCAAAGGAAATTAAGGAACCCTTTCCAGAAGATCTAACCGACGAAATAGTTGCAAGATTTCCTGTCAGATCTTTTCTCAGAGTTAGGAGTTCGTGCAAGGCTATGCGCGATTTAGCACACAACCCTATCTTCGTCGACAGGCACCTGAAGTTTTCATCCCAAAGGAATCCCAATCTCATCCTCACCGATACCATATGCAGAGAAAAAGGTAAATGATTTTTATTTTTTTTATTTTTTTTCTGGTTTCTTCATCCAACACTTGGTTGGAAGTGTTTTTCTAAAACTCTGTATTTTTCCTTTCTTCTTTCTAAAACTCTGTATTTTTCCTTTCTTCTGGCAGTTTCCTCCTAGTCCTTGTTTTGCAAGTTTTCTAGCCTTGTGGTTTGTTGGAGGCTTGCCTCTTCTCGATATACCTGTTATCGAGTTTCTAATATAACATATCTTCTTTCCCGATCAAAAAAAAGTCTTCACACATGGGTTTCAACACAATACCAGTCACGATCTTAAGGACACATATTTTGAATTTGGAATTCGTTTCTTATTAGTGCATCGTATACAAACAAGCCTAGAAATAGAATTCCCTATGTAATCAAGAAGTGTAATACAGTTTTTTTGCATTTCATATTCCTTACAGGTTACATTCTCAACACTCTGTACTTTGTACAAAACGAAGAAACCCCAAATCGTTATTCTTGCAATAAACTCGGAATAGAGATACCAAGATTCCAAGAATTTCGAGTAATGGGTTCTTGCAATGGTCTGCTCTGTTTGGTGCATCCTATAAAGAGATACGAGATTTATATTTGTAATCCTTGTACTGGAGAGCATGTCAAAATCCCACCACCAGTTAGCATTCAAGACATACCTGGTGATATAGTCGTAGGATTTGGTGTCGTCCCCCTGACCAACAAATACAAAGTAGTTGCAATTATAAATTTCCCAGAACCTAGCGATTTTGTTCATTTGCAACAAAAGGTTTTCGTGAATACTCTTGGGGATAGGACTTGGAGATGCAAAGACAATACCTCTGTTCTAAGATTAGGACAATCTGCTTGCAAAGCATTTGTGAACGGAGCTCTTCATTGGGTCGACAGTGCTAAGCGTATTGTTTCATTCAACATGGACACCGAAGAACTTGATTTTATTCCGCGTCCTGAACTGGATTTAGGACGCGGGAGTTTTTCTCTGAGATCATTCAAAGGAAAGCTTTTGATTTTGAATACATCATTTGATGATCGTATCGAGATATGGGAAATGAAAAATTATCTGGTTGTAGAGTCTTGGACTCGTATCTTCACTGTAAATGAACAAAACATTGGGCGAAACATCAGGAATGTTGAAATTGTATGTTTTCTTGAAGATTGGGAAGTTTATATGGTGTATGAACATGGGGCCCTACTTCGTTATAATCTCCAAACAGAATCAGTGAGTGAGCTTATTGCCATTGATGGTCTTCCAAATCGGTTTGATGCCGTTGCTCATGTGGGGACTCTTGTCTCGCCTAGAAGGGCTGGATAAATGGAACTTGATGAAAGCAACAACAAACGTGGTTGAATTGTAAATGTATGTCTTTGTATAGGGTTTTCCCTTTGTATAAGGGAGAACATTCTTTACATGCATGAAAATAGCTAATGATAATAATTTCCGATTTCGAGATTGGAACATTTTGTGCACATGTACTCTGGTTGATGCTCTATCCCTTTGTTGGGAGAAGTAGCTAGTTTGTTAAGACTTGGGTTAAGCAATCATTGTTGTATCTTCTTGCGGGTATACTCTTATGAGCCCGGCTGTTGTTTTCCTTTTTGGTTTCTGGTTGGTTCCTTGCCAACTGTGCTATGTGGGGTTGGAGAGGCATATCAAGCGTTTTGGTTGATGTATACATCTCTGTTTGGGTAGTCCTGCTTTTGGTTTTTGGTTGGGCTCTTGCCAACATTGCCCTTTGGGTTCCGGGACTCGAACCGGTTGACCATATATGGATCCCCTTTCGTTTCAAACATTTAGCTTTAAAAGGTATACCTAAGAATGTACCAATGTAACCATTAGTGGGTATTAAAAAACCAAGATAGGTTTTAGTTTCTAGCACTCACTATAACTCCCCAAATTTGGGGTATTACATACTTTACAGTTCATCTAGGCATAACATTTCTTATAAGTTGACGTGTATCTTGTATGGTATGGTATCTCTTCGCTAATTTACAGTGCAACTTGTTTAATTATATTTACTCCAAAAAAAAAAAAACTTGGTTAATTTTTCAGATTAGACGATATGAGGTATGAAACTTGTCGGGATCGATCAAATATATTTTTGGTGTTTGATTTGAGATAATTCTATAAAAATTAGATTGTAAAATCGATAGAGGAATTACAAATTCGTTAAATAATTGATATCCCCAGATATGAGATATATAGTATTTAAGGGGAAAAATGATGTCAATTGTCACTTTAGTTTGAGAAAATATTCATATGATTATTGAGGCATCGACTACAAATAGCCCCAAAAGGACAAGAAATTAGGGGTGTCCACGGTTTGGTTCCGGCCGGATCGGTTCCGGATTTGATCCGAACCAATAGTAACGGATTTATGTTTTCAAGATCCGGAACCATCCGTGGATGATATACGGATGGATCGGTTCGGTTCCGGATTTGACGGATCGGTTCCGGATGGATTTGACGGATTGGGCTGTGACAAATGGGCCTCTAACATGGGCAAATTTAGGAAATTTTCCAATCATACTTCTAGCCCATTTTCCGGCCCAATCATTTTTCAAGCCTATTTTTTCAGCCCATTTGGGAGAATAAATGTCCTAAACTTAAACCTCCACAACCCATCACATTTTTATAGCACAAAATTAGCAGCAACTAGGGTCTAGGAGAATACACGATTAAGATCTGGAGAACTAGGAGAGTCGTACCAGTCTTCCAGTGTATTTGTTCACTATTCACAATCTGGAGGAGTTCAGTGTTCAGTCGTACGGCGGCGGAGGAGGAGAGGGAGGGAGGGAGGCGCCCCATGAATGTCGATTGTCGGATGATTTGTGTGGGAGGCGGAGAGAATGAGTGAGACTGTGAGACTTTGAGAATTGAGAGTGATTACTGATTTAGGATTTTGGCCGGCCCTAGTGGAGTAGTGGGTATTGGGTAAACATGGGTGATGTGTTGGAGTCTGGGATACACGATTACATGTTTTTTTTTTTTTTTCCAATGGGCGGATTGGTTTTAACCGGAACCGATCCGGAACCGTTAGATTGGCAGCCTCAAGAACCGTTATCCATCCATACATACCTTGGGTGGATCAACGGATGGTTTGGATTGGTTGAATTGGACGGATCGGATGATCCGCTAGGCACCCCTACAAGAAATAGCCTTAAAACATTACCTAGTCTCTCATAGCTATCCGTTTAAAATTTAAATCCTCAATTTCTACTTTTTCTATCCTTTCCAGGGGCGGACCAAGAATCTCTGTATAATGGGTTCAAAAACCTAAAATTACATTATGTATGGTCATTTGTGTGGCCAAAGCATTCGGACAAATTTGGTGTCTTAACAATAATGCTACGCTTACCCCCTCTGGGTTACACCCTCCATTTACACCCTACCCCGATGCCTGACACGTGCCCTCTTTCTCTCTCCCTGACTTTCTCTCTCTGCTTCCGTCCCCTCTCACTCTCTCTCACTTTTTATTTTTTACAAATTAACATGTTTATAACTATTATTTCCCATATCCAATATTGAAAAAATATATATATTAAAAATCTACTCAACAACATCTATCAAACAATTCCAATATTGAATATGTAATATGTATATAAAAAAAAAAGTGATCGGGGTAGGGTGTAGACGGAGGGTGTAAGGATAGCATTATTGGTGTCTTAATGGGTCAAAATAATGTAATAGATATAAAAAAAGAGTTCAATTTTGTTCACCCGCCTATAAAAGTTGGTGAACATTATCCACCATATTTCCGGTCCTATTTTGATGATCGGAACGGTTCATCTCTTAAAACATGATAGTTTAACAAACCTTGCCAAAAATCAATACAACTGGATATCTGTAAGTGTTTGTTTAAATCACAAATTCCAATGCAGATTCCTATCGAACTTCTAAACTGAAAATGGAGTGATTTTAGCAAAATTTATTAATAGCCAATTTAGCTGATGTTATCAAACTTCTAAACTGAAAATTGAGTGAATTTATCAATGACTACAACATTTCTTTTTACCTTGTGTTGTGGTTTCTTGTTTGTATTTGAGGTTGCCAATAGGCGACTATGATTAGTCGCAGGTCATTCTTTAGGGGGAAAAAAAAAATTTGCTACTTGAAGTGGTAAGAGATCATCTTTATATATTCAAAATCCTCTTATAGGATAATTCATAATCTCTTATAATAATATAAAATGAGATTCATCATGGTTTCACTTGATAAGTAATTCAAACAGTCTATTGTCATGGTTCACTTGATATATAATTCAAACAGTCTATTGTCATGGTTCACTTGATATATAATTCAAACGTGTAAGTCTAAATTTATTTATCATTCCCTCAAAATATTAGCATCGTCAGAAATAAGTAAGAGTTTGATATAATCGTATAATTTGTAAAGAAGACGGTTATACACTGATTGTCGCTTTTGTCTAGGTGAAACCGATTTATTTGGTCTCAATTGGAACAATGAATACATCGAGGCCTACAAAATGAACGATTCATAGTGTCAGTAAAAATTCGTGCCCCAAGGTAAAGAGGCGACGCTTTCATAATTATAAGTTGTACTTTTAAATGTGACGAGTTCTGAATATTGATTTTGACAGCTGTGACTCGGATTCTTATCTCAAAAGTGGAGTCGTGTTCGAGTTTATCAGGTCGTCTGCTAAAATTGTTTTATGAAGAAATGACTTTAACTTTTAAATATAACGCCGGTTGAATAGTTGCATTACCTGGTGGAACTATTGAAATTGTAATAATTCATTACCCTTGGTCTCAATTGCTCCACCACACCAAGGACTTGACTTTTAGGGTTTTCTTTATTCTTCTTCAACTTTCAAACAATGCATTCCGCGATGCTTCGCTCGATGTCCGATTGTATCTGTCGAAGCCCGGAGTTAATTAAAATTGTTATGTTGACTTGTATTTTATATGGCGACGTCGGTGGCTATTTTTTGCGTAAATTGATTGTCAAGGTTTTTTTTTGAACTCCAATTGATTGTCAAGGTTGAAACCGTATTTATCTTCTTCTTTTTTTTTCGATAGGTAACCGTGTTTATCTTGTCCGGCTTTACGTGTTATGTATTCAAGGTTACCAATAATAATTAATAGGGTTGTGAATTCTTCTCACAAAACCAACAACAATTATAAAGAGTGTGAGCTTGTGGTGAACACAAATTCATATTGGGTGTAACCAACAATTCACAGTTGTCTGAATTTGCAAAATTCACAGGGAGTCTAACAACAATTAGTTCACAATAGTGCAGATTTCTGAACACTGATCCAACAACAATTCACAAAGGTTTGAACCTGACAAACAAAACAACATATCGACAGTGGATCGAGCAACAATTGACAGATTTGAATTTGTGAATTGAACTCAAATTCATAGGGAGTGCAACTTTCACAAAATTCACAGCCTTGGAACAAATTCACAGGGGCCAGGGGTACAACACCTAAAATAATAGTGCCAAAAATAACAACTTCTATTTATCTATTTATAATTGTTCTATATTCAATATGAATCGTATTTGATACAGTTCTTCTATGTCTGCCAATGAGCATACGATAAGAGAACCCTTTGATCGGTATGAATGCTCTTTGACGGACGTGGGGGCATGCTGTCCCTAAATGGAGGGACCTATTGGGGCTGATGGTATAGAGAACGTGTAATAATATTTTTTAATGTCTTAAAAAAAATTTATGAACTGATGTTTTTAGGAGTATAATTAAAAGAAGGGTAAATAGCAAAAACACCCCCTCATCTATCACTGTTTTGCAGGGACACCCCATCATCTTTAAAACTCAACACTCACACCCCTTCATCTATGAACCATTAGCAAGGACACCCCCTCCGCGTCATTTCCATCCATTTTTTGGATGGAAAATGGATTACAACATATCTAAAACACGTATACCCTCTCATTTTGGAGGGAAAATTTCCCTCCACTCTTGTTTCCATATAATAGCCGTCCAACCCCAGATTTTGAACAAAAGTCTATCTTCCTCCTCTTCTCTCTCTCTCTCTCTCTCTCTCTCTCTCTCTCTCTCTCTCTCCCCTTCGTTTTTCCTTTTCCCAGATCTCAAATGGCTTCCATGGATTCCACTTTCAAGCAGAACCAAAGTGGACTACCCACTTGTCATTGTGGAATGTCAGTACCCATCCACACATCAAGATCCATAGCAAACCCTGGGAGGAGATTCTTAGGGTGTGTTAAATACAAGGTTAGTTGACAGAACACCAACAACTCTATTCTACTCTTCTACGTTACTGTTTGCGCAATATGATGCAAATCTGATTTTATGTTGACCCCAAAAAATGCAGACTTACATTTTTCGATGGAGTTGTTTGAATTGGAGGAGAGATGGAAAGTGTTTGGTGTTTGCCCTAATAAGAGAGGTGGACAATCACGTAATTGTATCCAATTCTATTAAGGATTTGGATGGAAATGACGCAAAGGGGGTGTCCCTGCTAACGGTTCATAGATGAAGGGGTGTGAGTGTTGAGTTTTATAGATGAGGGGGTGTCCCTGCGAAATGGTGATAGATGAGGGGGTGTTTTTGCTATTTACCCTTAAAAAAAAAAGCACATCGACAGGGTAAAATGCACACAACAAAGATCAAAGCGAGAGGTGGAGATTTAGGGGGTTGTTCCATCACCAACTGGCTTAAGTATTTTTTGATTTTGTCTTTATTCAATTTTTTCCTACGTTTGTTAATTTTGCGCAAAATTTTCACTTCTTTTGATTCGTTTCAACATGAGGAATCAGAATAATTAAAACTTATCAGAATTAAGTACCCAAATATTTTGAAAAATATCCGACCAAAACCCAGCTTAAGTTTGGTCGGATATTTTTCAAAACATAATTCTCATAAATTTTTATTTTTTCAATTCTTACTTTGAGACGAAACTAACGAACGCGGAAAAAATTTAAATAAAGACAAAACCAAAAAATATTTAAGCGAGTCGATGCAGAACAACCTTATTCTACTGCGCGCAGACTGTGATCTCACTTGTTGCTTCTTCGAAATGCTCCATCTTAATTATCAATTGGAAAATTTAAAAACACGAAACCAATAAATTAAATTTGTTTGGGCAATTTCCTATTATTTTCCGTTTAGCGGGTAGAAATGAACATAGAATACGCATTATTAGTTTGTTACTTAGTCTGGCATTCTTATTCTACTGCACGTTGTGATCTCACTTGTTGGCTTCGTAGAAATGCTGCATCCCAATTATCGATTGCCATGTATACATCACTGAAAAAAATTTTAAAAAAAAAACACGAAACTGATGAGTTGAATTTGATTAAAATAAATTGTTTGGGCAATTTCCAATTATTTTCTGTTTAGTGTGTATAAAAATGAACATGTACTTTTCATTTGTCTGGCATGCTTACAGTAATCCTATCAAATTATGAGCGGAGTTCCTGAAGATATAAACAGCGAAATATTTTCAAGATTACCCGTCAAATCTGTTCTCAGAGCCAGGGGTGTGAGCAGCAGCATCCGCGATCTCATAGACGACCCGAACTTTGTTGGCAAGCATCTGAAGTTTTCATCTCAAAAAAATCCCAGTCTCCTCCTCACTGATAACAGATGCAGAGAAAAAGGTAATCTCTTAGACAAATAGACTATTAACATCTTCACACATGGCTTTCGATGAACGTAAATGTTAGAATACGTCAAGAGTTTCCCCGAAATTGTCCAGATTCTCTTTCTCGGATATTACGGGGAAACTCTTCATGTACGTACCCTACTATTCCTTCGACAAATAGTATACCCTCATGATGAGGGGCGGATTTAAGGTGTGTGCAGGGGTCAAGCATCCACTTGGGTTTTCAACAATTACTCTTCAGATCACAATTGAACCTATATGATTTTCATTTGCGTCTCGAAAATATTGCGCTAGCGCTCGTATTAGTTGGAAATTATTGATACATCAACTCTAATAAGCCTCAAAACTAATAATAATAGCCTAAATAATTTGCTTTAACATTTTCTCTTGAAATTCACCTACCGGCAATTTTTTTATTGTGCGATACAAGTTTTGTTTTGTCACGAATACCTTTATAATTGAGATTTCGGTTGCTTGATTTTTATGGTGAATCTATTGCTTATAACGCGTTCTTGAAAGGTACGACTTTTGATAAATCGTTACACTTTTGGTTTTTTTTAGTTCATATGTATTGCTTGTTCAAACTGAATGTTCTTCAAAATATATAGAACAAACCGGAAATAACATTGGACTTGATTGTGAAAGGGGAAAATAAATAAATAAAAGTAAGCGCGCGCATAACGAATAAGTGGACCTTCTATTCAAAATTTCTTGATCGGCCACTGCTCACGATCGATCTTTAAGGACACATATTAATTTCTCCTATTACTGTGTTGTCCACAAATAAGTTCATATATAGACTTCTCTATGTAACTAGATCTATCAAGAAAAGTTATCCAGTTTCTCACCACTTCATATTCCTTTCAGGTAACAATCTCAACACATTGTACTTTGTACAAAATGAAGAAACCCCGAATCATTACTCTTGCAACAAAGTTAGCTTTCAAATACCAGGCTTCCAAGAATTTCGCGTAATGGGTTCTTGCAATGGTCTAATCTGTTTGGTGCATCCTGACAAGAGGTATGAGATTTATGTTTGCAATCCCTGTACCGGAAAGTATAACAAAATTCCCCCACCAGTTAGCAGGGACGACAGACCTCACTTTATATTTGTGGGATTTGGTGTAATCCCAGAGACAAACAAATACAAAGTTGTTGCAGTTGTAGATTCCCCAGAACATGGCGATTTCAATCGCTTGCTACAAAGGGTATATGTCTATACTCTAGGGGATACCACTTGGAAACAACTTAAAGACAATAGCCCTGTTCTGAGATTAAGACAATCGGCGTGCAAACCATTTGTGAATGGAGCTCTTCATTGGGTTTGCGATGACAAGCATATTGTTTCATTCACTATGGACACGGAAGATTTCGGTTTTGTTCCGCCTCCTGAACTGGAATTAGGAAGCGGGAGTTTTTCTTTGAGAGCGTTCATAGGGAAACTAATGATTTTAAATAGATCATTTGGTGATCGAATCGAGATGTGGGTCATGAATGATTATGGTGATGTAGGGTCCTGGACTCGTAATTTCACCATAAGTCAACAACATATCGGGCGAGACATACGAAATGTTGAGATTGTGTGTTTTCTTGAAGATGGGGAGGTTCTGATGGTGTGTGATCATCAGGTTCTACTTCGTTATAATCTGGAAAAGGCATTAGCGGACGAGGTTATTAGAATTGATGGTCTTCCAGGGCGGTTTCATGCATTTGCTCACGTGGGGACTCTTGTTTCACCTGTGCTTAGAATAGAGGAACAAATTAAACTTGATAAAATGGATCTTGATAGAAGTAACATGTAGCTCTTTACAATTTCGCAATGACAATTATTTCCCATTTTGAGATTATTTTCCTGCTTTTGACTTCGATGCCGGTGATTACATATAGTGTGCTCTTTTTTGTTTTCTTCCATAATTTGGTTTTACAATCAATTCTTAAAACACATTGTGGGGGCTCGAATAAGTGTAACAAAGAGGCTCAGGCTCAATCAGACCAGAAGATAAGGACGTGAGGCTCATTTGGGATTACCCCAGGCCCAAGCCGAGCGATAAGAGGTCCTATCCCGAGCAAAATTTTGGTTAGCGGGCTCAAAAGGCTCATGCTTGTGATCCGAATGCTTGTAGGCCAGAATCACAGGTTCCGATTGCTCGGGTACGGGTCAAATCCACGTGAACCGAAGAAGGTAGTTACGTTCACATACATGGCCACCTTAGACGGTTGTGAGACGCGTCTAGTGGAGGTGGGCTGCATGTGCTGCTAGCAATGATGCTTAGTTATGTCACTAGTGACATCCCCGAACAGTGACCGTGCGTGACCTGCAATCTCCACCTATAAAAGGTAACTTGATCAGCCCAAAGAGGCACGCACAATCTTATACTAAAACTCTAGACCTGAGTACTTTCTCCTTCTCTTTCAGTCACTGACTTAATCGTTGAAGTACCATTCCGGACTCCACAGTTTGATGTGGTGCTAACGAGCCTGCTCAGTGTGCAGGAGCGAAGCTCGTGAGAAGGTTCAACCCAAAAGCAACAACCCAATTTATCCAAGTTGAAGAGAAGCGATTCAGATATTCCGACCTCCACAGACATCACCAAATATGCATCGCACGAATTCGATGTTATTCCACGCCCTGAACTCGAATTAGGTAGCGGGAGTTTTTCTTTGAGAGCATTCCAAGGGAAACTAATGATTTTAAATGGATTATTTGGTGATCGAATTGAGATATGGGTCATGGATGATTATGGTGTTGGAGAGTCCTGGAAACATACTTTCACTGCAAACAAAAACATCTCGGGCGAAAAATCTGGAATGTCAAAATTGTATGTTTTCTTGAATATGGGGATGTTTTGATGGTGTACGATCATCGGGCTCTACTTCATTATAATCTCCAGACGACCTTACTTAGTGAGCTTATTAACATTGATCATCTTCTGGAGCGGTTTCATGCAATTGCTCGCGAGGGGACTCTTGTTTCACCTCAGCTCAGAAATATAGATGAAGAAATGGAACTTGATTAAAATAAAACCAATTATGTTTTGAGTCTGTAACGTCCGTATTTGTACTTCATTTGCATGTACCTCTTTATAAATTCGCGATGTCAATGATTTCCGATTATGAGTTTTCGTATAGTTTGAGCACACATACTCAGTTCTATAGATTCAGAGATATAGATGTTTACGAAATCTTTCGATACACAAAGACTCCGTTACTATTGTGGGTCTCACATATACGAAATGATTATGAATAAATCTGTATCCGGATATTTGTAGGTCAGCGTTATTCATTATCTTTACCTGCTTTGAGCGTTAATGCCGATGACTGCATAGTTAGAGTGCAAACAGCAAAAAGAGAAGTAACTTTTGTTCGAATAACGGGGTTTGTGGCCTTACTTGCGTCGCTTTTGTTCAGGTGGAACTGATTAATATGAATACATTGGAGCCTACAAATAAATGACTCATATCGTCAGCTGGAAGCTTAAACTCATGATGTATCTTGTTTTGTTGTTACATTAAGATCACCCTAGGCCTGTCAGTGGACCTAATTGGATCACTCTCAAAATATTTCTTTCGGATTCGGATTTTTCAGATCGGATCTGGATCCTATCCGGTCCATTGACAAGCCTAGGTAGAGACATCCACACTCTTTTTTTTCAATCGGCAAAAGAATTGTATTACTCTTTGAAGAGAAACAAAGAATAAACAGACCAAGGACACAACGGCAAGCGCTACCCAAAGACCAAAACAGCAAGTCAATCCGCGGTAATATCCGCCTAATAAGTCTTGATTGGCATGGTACTTAATTTATTGTTTACACCTCTGCAACAAGTCAATCCACGTCGATCATACGTGGCTACCAGTAAATGTCCTCCCCGTAGTAGATTTATTTCCTGAAAAATGACTAAGAAATTGTGGGCTCCTCTGAAAAATGGCCCACCTCAACATTTGGCCCCTTGCCTCTCTGAACAAACAAGATTCTGGAGATCAAACGAAAGTTGTCCTGTGACTAACATGGGTTAAGAGTTAAGACTCCCCCAAATGGTAGCTATCCAAATAAAGATTACAAAAAGCTGGTACGTACTAAGCAAGGTTTTTGGGTCTCATACGAGTGATCCGAATTATTCATGTTATAATAATTTTCTGAAATGTTCTTCAAATTCAACTCAATCATTTTAGAGGTTTGGTCTGATCTTTTAATTTTTTTCATTCAAAATTCAAGATCTTTAATTCTAAATAATTTTGCCGAAAAGATAGACAATGAGATCAAGCAATACAATTATCTAATTGAACTGGATTTTTATAGACGAATTGAAAAATTATTTAAAATTAATGAACGACCCGGATCATTTGTTTTGAACCTCAAAGTGGCTCCACACCCCTATGGGTCGGAACTCGGTACCATAGTATTTTTCTTCTACTAGAAATGCTCCCTCCCATTTATTAATGGACAAGTTTACATTATGATTTGAAATTCTCTTTTTTCTTCTTTGTAAAGGTTACCCTCCGTGGATGACCAGCCTTTGATTAATTTGATGATTCAATATTGATATTCTTGATTTGTGTCTAAAAAAACAAAAACAATAGTATTAAAAAATGACCAAACGAAAGTCGTCCTCTGACTGTCATGGGTTTAGAGTCTTTAGACTCCCCCACATTGTAGCCATCCAAAATAATAAAGATACAAGAGAACCTTATAAACAACCTCATTTTTTTTACATTATTATTGTGATCTCGTTTGTTGGGTAGTGCCTGGATGCTCCATCCCAGTTATTATCTATATTGCGTGTATAAATGAATCAACTATAACTATATATCCAATAGATAGGTACATGCAATCATCTTCTAAATTTACCTGCGTATTAAATTCCCCTTTGCATCATCTTCTAAATTCCAAATAGTATCAACTTGATCCATTATGGAAACCTTTCCAGAAAAAAATGAGGACCCCTTTTTGGAAGATCTAATCAAGGAAATAGTTGCAAGATTGCCTGTCAAATCTTTTCTGAGAGTTGGGAGTTCCTGCAAGGCTATCTGCGATTTAGCAAACGACCCTATTTTTGCGTTTATTTGAAGGAATGCATATGATTCATAGTTGAGTAGATGTCAACCTAGTTGGGATGTATTCAAAATATAGTGATGCATTTCTTATTTAATCACATTTATTGTATTACAAAGTTCAATTATCAATAAAATGTTTGGAGAAAATTTAGTGTGACTCCATGCGCTTGGAGAAAATTTAGTGGGACCCAAAAGCTTCATAACTCATGCATAGACACCTATATTCGGGAATTCAGGGACGGGGCGGAGCGGGGCGGGGATGGATCGGGAAACGGATTCGAGGCAGATTCAGGGCGGGGACATGCCTATCTCCACCCCCTACTCGATCCCCAAACCTTTTCCAAAAAAATCCTCATATCTTATCCAATCTCCAAACAAATCTCCACATTGCCAATCCGTTTGGATCGGATTCGAACGGGTCGGAGGAAATGACCAACCCTACTTGTACATAGCAGCTGCTGCACACAATCTGGGCAGTCCACAAATGTTTTCAATGGTTCATATTGAAACCAAACTATTTGCGCAAATAGTTCTCCTATTTTGTTTGAAATCTAGGTTGTCCATCCAAGCAACTGATTGTCCAGACTGTGCACATCATCTCCTACGCACAAGCTGCACAGCAGCAACCCCCTGTTCGAGAAACAACTCTAGAAATAGAATTCCCCATGTGATCAAGTAATCAAGAAGAGGGAACCTGGGGGGTGTTGTGCAGCCCCGTGTCGCCGCCGCGCCGGCATTTTTTTGACGATCGGAGACATTCACCGTGTAAACCTCGTCGAATACTACAAGTGTGCCAAAAATCAACTTGATCGGATATCTTTTAGTGCCTCATCGGAACACAAATAACATGAAAAAGTGGTTTTTATCCAATGTTTGTGTCCATTTGTGTTCCATTTGTTTTAAGTATTTGTGTTCCGATAACCTACTTAAAGATATCCGATCAAGTTAATTTTTTGCATACTTGTAGTACTCGACGAGGTCTACGTGATGAACGTCTCCGATCGTTGAAAAAATGCCGGCGCGGCGGCGCCACGGTGTTGTGCATGGGATGCACAGCACCCCTCTCAATCCCAAGAAGAGTAATACAGTTTCTCTCCATTTCATATTCCTTACAGGTTACAATCTCAACACTCTGTACTTTGTACAAAACGAAGAGACCCCAAATCGGTACTCTTGCAATAAACTCAGCTTACAAATACCAAAATTCCACGAATTTCGAGTAATGGGTTCTTGCAATGGTCTGATTTGCTTGGTGCATCCAATGAAGAGGTACGAGATTTGTATATGTAATCCTTGTACTGGAAATCATATCAAAATCCCCCCACCAATTGGCAGGCAAGACATACCTGGTAATATTGTTATAGGATTCGGTTTAGCCCCAACGACCAACAAATACAGTACTTGCAATTATAGATATTCAAGACAGCAATTTTGTTCTTGTGGGACAAAAGGTTTGCGTGTATACTCTCAGGGATAGCACTTGGAGATTTAAGGACAACACCCCTGTTCTGAGATTAGGACAATCAGCTTGCAAAGCATTTGTGAAGGGAGCTCTTCATTGGGTTGACGATGCTAATCGTATTGTTTCATTCAATATGGACACCGAAGAACTCAGTACCATTCTGCCTCCTGAACTGGTATTAAAACGCGGGAAATTTTCCTCTAGAGCATTCAAAGGGAAGCTTTTAATTTTGAATACATCATTTGACAGTTGTATCGAGATATGGGTCATGAACAGTTATCCCTTTGTAGATTCTTGGTCTCGTATTTTCATTGTAAATGAACAAAATATCGGGAGAAGCATTAGGAATGTTGAAATTGTGTGTTTTCTTGAAGACTGGGAGGTTTATATGGTGTATGATCATGGGGTCCTACTTCATCATAATCTCCAAACGGGATCAGTGAGCGAGCTTGTTGCCATTGATGGTCTTCCAAAGCGGTTTGATGCAGTGGCTCATGTGGGGACTCTTGTTTCACCTCAGCTTAGAAGAGCTTGAGAAATGAAACTTGAATTGGGTATAGGGAGGAAAGACTAATCGAATCGTCTAGTAGTTGGTTTCCTCCGAAGTTTCTCTCAGGATAGTTGGAGCCTGTGTGCGAGTTTTATCAGGTAAAGTCAATGATGAAAGTAACACAAATCAGGGACGGAGCCAGGATTTTATCTTTATGGTGGCGAAAATATGTACTTAAAAAATAAAAAGACAAACTGTATTTTGAGGATGAAAGATTAAACAAAATCTAGTGGTGGCGAGTATATATAATTCGGGGATAAAATTTTATTTTCTATATAATAATTGCATTTTTTGAAAACTTTGTGGTGGCGGTCGCCACCACTTGTCCCCCTTGGCTCTCCATCCTTGACACCAATAGTAGTTGAGTCGGATATCTATGTCTTTGTAGAATATGAACATGTAGCTCTTAGTAAATTGCCAATGCTTATAATTTCCAATTTCACGATTGTAATAGTTTGTGGGCTTTTGCCGTATTGCCAACTTTGTTGGGATCATTGCTTGGTTTGGGACGCCTCTTGGTCATATTCCTTTTAATCTTTGTTTATACTTTGTTCATCCATTGATTACTAAAAAAAAGGTAGAATGTGCGCAGGTACTCAGGTTCAAAGATTCGAATGAATGAAAAACCGTCAAATACACATGGACTCCGTATTACTTATCACATGCATCCAATGATTAGGAACATATCTATATCTTCATATGCACACCAAAATAAGTTAACTCAGCGTCATTCTTTGAGATTACATGTACCTATTCTAAACACTGATGCCGATGATTACCTGTGAGAGACAGAGGACCCAATTATTCCATGGTCTTGGCCGGGGCACCGCTGTGTGGTTATCCACCACATATTGTATTAGGTCCCACATGAATGTCTAGCGGATAAGAGTGATACGGCACCCCTTGGCGGTGCCCCAAGGCCAAGAATGAACTCGAGATGAGTGCAAGGAGGAGGAAGAAAGGAGTAACGTCTGTCCGAATAGCAGGGTCTTTGTGCTTCACGAAGCAAATTGAGCCATGGCTGAGTCACGGGAGCACGAAAGAATTGCCGTTCCTCACAGTGTCACAACTGGACGATGATGATAACCCTCCCCTTCACCTTTCTGTATGGTGGTTCAGGGGAAAAATCCCACTCTCACCTGTTTTTTGAGTGTCCTGTATCAAGTAAGATTGAAATTCCTTAATCGAGTCACGGAATTAACTTAACTTTGAGTAAATGGAAAAACAATCAATCGCATAGACTGGAAAAAATAATCAATCACGCAAGACACAAAGATTTATGTGGAAAAACCCAAAACGGGAAAAAACCACGGGAATGAATTATGCACTATAATCATTGTGTGAATACAAGAGATCTTACTCAGTGTTCGTGTATCCTCACCACGAAGCCTAAAATCTACTCACCGAATCCACGTTGATCACACCTCTGCATGATTGACGAATCTTGAATCCTCAAGCCTTCCTACTGATTGCCTTCCGAACTCCACGAAAGGTCTTTGCTCTTGATGAAAAGTATAATTGATGTAAGAACACCCCTCGAAGATGATATTGATAATCAAAGATCCAATCAATCTTTGCAGTTTCTTCGAGGTGCACAAAACCCTAGCCGCCGAAAGAGATGGGTGATGGAACGACGTGTGCTAGGGTTATACACTGTCAAGGTTTTTCATTTTTCGACCTAAAGAGAGGTATATATAGAGCAATGGTGAGAAATACTCTCATGCGGCCGCTGCTTCATAAAACGCATGTTTGCTTGAGCAAAAACTTTTTGCTTAAGCAAAACAATTCTGCTTCAAAATCTTCTAAGTAATTAAGGCTCATGTTGCTTGGAGTGATTCCCACTGTCAAAAGACTTGACTAACAATTACTGCACTAATTAATGTGGAAAACTAAAAAAATACAAAGTGTGAGATTCCTTTCCACGTCCTAATACAGACACTCTAAAAAATAAAATAATTTGAATACAACTCGATAAAAGGGAATACACGGAAATGTGTATTTTGATCATAAACGTGCCAACCCAAAAAGGGAGCTCGGCTTATGGAGCTTACAAAGATTTGGGTGCAACTCCTTGGCAAGTGTTGTATTTGTAGAAGCCCAAGAGGCTTAGTTGAGGAAGTAAACTGGGCTATTGTTCTCATAAAAATGTCCTCTTTTTCCAGTAGAGTCTATTGTGCCATGGCTGCTGCCATATATCAGGTATATAAAGCTCGAAATCTGTATATTTTTTAGAGTACTATTCAGTCCAATGAAGTCTAATTACATGGCAAAATTATTCATGAGGTGAGATCTTGTATGTCCTCTTGGCAAAGGATAACCAAGTCTACTGCAAATCAGAGGTTGGTTGTGCTTAGATTGTACTGGTTTTATGTGTTTTGACTCTGTTGTTTTTCTTTATGCAATATTTTCTAGTTTTGTGTAGTTTTGTGGCTGCCTGACTTTATCCAAGTGGTTTGTAGTTCTAAACTCCCAAGCTATCCCCTTCTCATAAGGGACCCTTATGAGAAGTTTTTCAAATACGGAAAAACTTCTCATAAGGGTCCCTTATGGGAGGTGAAATGCGGACCAAACAATCCCAGCCCTTGGATGAGATCCAAGGGCTCAGATTTTAAATTACAAGTTCGCGGGTCACTGGTCCAGGTTGGTCACACAGAGGCGGGTCAAACAATACAAACGGGTCAAAACAAAGCCCTATCCACTCCCCACCTTTTTTCATTCACGTACAGGAGAAGAGAGAGAGAGAGAGAGAGAGAGAGAGAGGCAATTTGGGCGATTCAACATCAGAAATCAAACGAACGATAGATCGAAGTGAAAACCAGCGACCAAATCGAACCGAACACCGAGACCAAGGTATCTCTCTCTCTCTCTCTCGTTTTCGTTTTCTGTCCGTACTCGAGTTCGATTCAAGGGTTTTCACTTCGTTTTTTTGTTTTTTTTGTTTTGTGTTCTGGGTTTTGGTTTCAAGAATGTAGGGTTTCGATTTCGTTTTCAAACGTGATTTCAACCATCTACGGTTTCGATTTCAACCATTTACGGTTTCGATTTCAACCATCTAGGGTTTCGATTTCGTTTTTTGTTCTGGGTTTTGGTTTCCAGAATCTAGTGATTTCGAGTTAATTGTTGTGCAAATGTATTGTGTGGTCTATATTTGGGCTGCAACAGATGTTTTTTTGACATTTAGGAACTACGAAGGTGGGGGTCGAAGTTAGACACTCAAGTGGAGACCTACCTTAATGTAAGTTTCAGCATTTCTATCTTTTGATTATGCTCCTGCTTCATTCCTCAATTTTAGAACATGTAATGTTCATTTGTGGATTGTCATTTGACTGTACATGGCTGAATATGATGTCAAAATTTGAACTTGAATTTTCGGATTTGAGATTTTTAAGCTATATGTTCTTAACTTTATAATTATCCTGATTATACATCAAAAGGAATTTATGTAAATGCTGTGCCTTTATGTTTCAGGTCCTTTCTCCACTCCCCTTTTCGATTTCAAAATTCGAAGAGAAACCAATCTTAAAGGGAGTCACCGGCATAGTCCAGCCAGGCGAAATGCTAGCCATGTTAGGCCCGTCCGGCAAAATCACTCTCTCCTAACCGCACTCGGAGGCCGACTCGTCTACGGCCGACTCACCAGGACCATCATGTACGACTCACCCTTCTCCAACGCAATGAAGCGAACGCAATGAAGCGAAACACGGGATTCGTGACGCAAGATGACGTCTTCGTTGTAATGTTCTTAATAGGTTTCATAACTTGTATTTTGTTGTCACATGTATTTGATTCCGAATGAACTAAGTTGTAATTTTTTCAAGTAGTTATTTCAGTTCTACTACTATGGTGTCTCAGAGACATCACTATGAAGTGAAGTTGTAAAATCTTCCTATTTCAAGAGCTTTGTTATGAATTTCTGGCCTGCTTGTCCCACTATGCTAGTGGTTGTTTTGTTGTGCAAATTATGGAGGGCCCATTGTCCAGATTTAGTCCACATTTTGTGCTTTGTTATGTATTTCTGGCCTGCTTGTCCCACTATGAAAACCAAGGACACCCCCCTTGGATAGGACAAAAGAAAAAGAAAACCAAGCTGTTTACCCATCAGTCTCAAAATGGAATTGAAGAACAAGCATCACCAGTCAAAGAATAATAAGGCATTCTTCCAGTGAACAACAACTAACAATGCTGTCAAAAGATAGTAAGGCAACGTAACAATGGCCACTTAAGGCACTTCAAAGAACAATAATAACCACCAGTCAAAGAACAACCATCACAAGTCACTTGATCAACGTACTGCTGCATTAATAACAGTTTGGGTATATAGGTTCATAACAAAGGTTCAAAAAGTTGAAACCAACACCATAACAAATAAGTCCAAAGAACTCCAGTAAGAATTTCCAAAGGCGGATTCCAGCGAGCAATTCAAAAGACTTTATGATTCCAATGAGCATTTCCAACGACTGATTCCAGCGATCAAAATGAGCACTTCCAATACAATTTTTTATTGAAACTGTATCCAACATTCTCATTGATCCATTAAGCACTGAAGTACACAGTTTTTCACCATTCCCCTTCTTTTCCTACCCCAACAAAAAAATATTAAAAACAAAAACATAAAAACATTAAAAAAAAATGTTACAAAGCTCCGATTTCCCTAATCCTCATACAACTTCAGCACTTTTAATTGGGAATCTTTCCGTCGAGTAAGATTAGTTTTGGAAACTACCTTCCCCAGTAAAGTAAGAAGCCTGGCCTTGTAATCTTCACAAGTCTCCTTGGCAACAGCATGATCAATAATTTCACTATTTCTCTTGTAGTAAAGCTTCTTGATATCCTTCAAGTCCTTCTCAGCTTTTGTAACAATCACTCGAGTAATCACATTCTCGTCTACCCCGTGGCTATGCAGCGCTTCTCGCAGTAACTAATCCAAGTAATTTAAGGAAGGAACGTTAGCAAAGGTATAGTGCTGAAAATTAAAAGACCAGTTCACTTAAATGCCTAGCTTGTGCCCACAAATAAATGCGCTACCAAGCTGCACTTCAAGTGAATAGCTCATCCAACAGCAGATCATGATATATCTTATTACAACTGCATATCTACCTAAATTCAGATCCAAAAAGGTGGTTGTAGACATACAAGTATACAAAGATAGGTGGACACAGGGTTACATATATTTTTCATAAGGGTCGTCTGTGGGTTTTCAATGGGTAAATAGTACTAACACCATCAGGAATATGATACCCAAGAAATTTTTCATAAATAGACCAAAGAACAACTAACTACACTTAGACATGAGCATTTCAGATTAAGAAACAAAAACTCAATTCAAACTCAGATTTTTGAAACCAGTGGAAGATCGGTAAGCCGAGAACCCAGGCAAATTAACTACCACAAATGGGTTCACCAACACAAAGGCCTGATATTCCACAGAATCACAAGTGCAATCCAACACTGAAGCATTGTAATATACAAAACGAATGCACAAATGGGTTCACCATAACAATCCCAAATACAAGTATTGAAACCCTAATTTGACGATCTCGATCTAAAAAAAGCTAGGGTTCGACAAAGAAATCGAAGCAGAGAGAGAGAGAGAGAGAGAGAGAGAGAGAGAGAGAGAGAGAGAGAGAGAGAGTGGAGTAATTGAAGTCGAAGTCACATTGTGTTTTCGAGTAATTGCTCCTGTTCGAAACCGTTCGAAATCCTAGTTATTCAAAGAGGAAATTGAAGTCGAACAACCCAGATTTTTGAAATCAAAATGGGTGTCGAAACCCTAGACTTTCGAATGCCCAGAGTTTGTCATGTAAATAGAACCACAGAGAGAGAGGGAGAGAGACCTAGAGCTACTGGTACGCCGGCGTCGGTGGTTCTCCAATCTGGAGCTAGTACAAAAAAACTAGGGTTCGTCAAATGTTCGAACCAGAGAGAGACAAAATGAGAGAGAGAGAGACAATGAGAACGAGAGAGAGAGAGAGAGAGAGAGAGAGAGAGAGAGAGATCGAACCTTGGGGTTCTTCTTCGTCGTCGTCGTTGAGAAGAGAGAGAGAGAGAGAGAGAGAGAGAGCGTGATTGATTTGGGGAAAATCAGATGGGGAATGGGTTTTAACCCGATAGGGTGTTTTGACCCGCGAACCACATATGGGTCAACCCGTAAGGGGCTTTTAACCCGCGAGAATGGATTTAAAATCTGAGCCCTTGGATCTCGTCCAAGGGCTGGGATTGTTTGGTCCGCATTTCACCTCCCATAAGGGACCCTTATGAGAAGTTTTTCAAATACAGTACTTGCAATTATAGATATTCAAGACAGCAATTTTGTTCTTGTGGGACAAAAGGTTTGCGTGTATACTCTCAGGGATAGCACTTGGAGATTTAAGGACAACACCCCTGTTCTGAGATTAGGACAATCAGCTTGCAAAGCATTTGTGAAGGGAGCTCTTCATTGGGTTGACGATGCTAATCGTATTGTTTCATTCAATATGGACACCGAAGAACTCAGTACCATTCTGCCTCCTGAACTGGTATTAAAACGCGGGAAATTTTCCTCTAGAGCATTCAAAGGGAAGCTTTTAATTTTGAATACATCATTTGACAGTTGTATCGAGATATGGGTCATGAACAGTTATCCCTTTGTAGATTCTTGGTCTCGTATTTTCATTGTAAATGAACAAAATATCGGGAGAAGCATTAGGAATGTTGAAATTGTGTGTTTTCTTGAAGACTGGGAGGTTTATATGGTGTATGATCATGGGGTCCTACTTCATCATAATCTCCAAATGGGATCAGTGAGCGAGCTTGTTGCCATTGATGGTCTTCCAAAGCGGTTTGATGCAGTGGCTCATGTGGGGACTCTTGTTTCACCTCAGCTTAGAAGAGCTTGAGAAATGAAACTTGAATTGGGTATAGGGAGGAAAGACTAATCGAATCGTCTAGTAGTTGGTTTCCTCCGAAGTTTCTCTCAGGATAGTTGGAGCCTGTGTGCGAGTTTTATCAGGTAAAGTCAATGATGAAAGTAACACAAATCAGGGACGGAGCCAGGATTTTATCTTTATGGTGGCAAAAATATGTACTTAAAAAATAAAAAGACAAACTGTATTTTGAGGATGAAAGATTAAACAAAATCTAGTGGTGGCGAGTATATATAATTCGGGGATAAAATTTTATTTTCTATATAATAATTGCATTTTTTGAAAACTTTGTGGTGGCGGTCGCCACCACTTGTCCCCCTTGGCTCTCCATCCTTGACACCAATAGTAGTTGAGTCGGATATCTATGTCTTTGTAGAATATGAACATGTAGCTCTTAGTAAATTGCCAATGCTTATAATTTCCAATTTCACGATTGTAATAGTTTGTGGGCTTTTGCCGTATTGCCAACTTTGTTGGGATCATTGCTTGGTTTGGGACGCCTCTTGGTCATATTCCTTTTAATCTTTGCTTATACTTTGTTCATCCATTGATTACTAAAAAAAAGGTAGAATGTGCGCAGGTACTCAGGTTCAAAGATTCGAATGAATGAAAAACCGTCAAATACACATGGACTCCGTATTACTTATCACATGCATCCAATGATTAGGAACATATCTATATCTTCATATGCACACCAAAATAAGTTAACTCAGCGTCATTCTTTGAGATTACATGTACCTATTCTAAACACTGATGCCGATGATTACCTGTGAGAGACAGAGGACCCAATTATTCCATGGTCTTGGCCGGGGCACCGCTGTGTGGTTATCCACCACATATTGTATTAGGTCCCACATGAATGTCTAGCGGATAAGAGTGATACGGCACCCCTTGGCGGTGCCCCAAGGCCAAGAATGAACTCGAGATGAGTGCAAGGAGGAGGAAGAAAGGAGTAACGTCTGTCCGAATAGCAGGGTCTTTGTGCTTCACGAAGCAAATTGAGCCATGGCTGAGTCACGGGAGCACGAAAGAATTGCCGTTCCTCACAGTGTCACAACTGGACGATGATGATAACCCTCCCCTTCACCTTTCTGTATGGTGGTTCAGGGGAAAAATCCCACTCTCACCTGTTTTTTGAGTGTCCTGTATCAAGTAAGATTGAAATTCCTTAATCGAGTCACGGAATTAACTTAACTTTGAGTAAATGGAAAAACAATCAATCGCATAGACTGGAAAAAATAATCAATCACGCAAGACACAAAGATTTATGTGGAAAAACCCAAAACGGGAAAAAACCACGGGAATGAATTATGCACTATAATCATTGTGTGAATACAAGAGATCTTACTCAGTGTTCGTGTATCCTCACCACGAAGCCTAAAATCTACTCACCGAATCCACGTTGATCACACCTCTGCATGATTGACGAATCTTGAATCCTCAAGCCTTCCTACTGATTGCCTTCCGAACTCCACGAAAGGTCTTTGCTCTGATGAAAAGTATAATTGATGTAAGAACACCCCTCGAAGATGATATTGATAATCAAAGATCCAATCAATCTTTGCAGTTTCTTCGAGGTGCACAAAACCCTAGCCGCCGAAAGAGATGGGTGATGGAACGACGTGTGCTAGGGTTATACACTGTCAAGGTTTTTCATTTTTCGACCTAAAGAGAGGTATATATAGAGCAATGGTGAGAAATACTCTCATGCGGCCGCTGCTTCATAAAACGCATGTTTGCTTGAGCAAAAACTTTTTGCTTAAGCAAAACAATTCTGCTTCAAAATCTTCTAAGTAATTAAGGCCCATGTTGCTTGGAGTGATTCCCACTGTCAAAAGACTTGACTAACAATTACTGCACTAATTAATGTGGAAAACTAAAAAAATACAAAGTGTGAGATTCCTTTCCACGTCCTAATACAGACACTCTAAAAAATAAAATAATTTGAATACAACTCGATAAAAGGGAATACACGGAAATGTGTATTTTGATCATAAACGTGCCAACCCAAAAAGGGAGCTCGGCTTATGGAGCTTACAAAGATTTGGGTGCAACTCCTTGGCAAGTGTTGTATTTGTAGAAGCCCAAGAGGCTTAGTTGAGGAAGTAAACTGGGCTATTGTTCTCATAAAAATGTCCTCTTTTTCCAGTAGAGTCTATTGTGCCATGGCTGCTGCCATATATCAGGTATATAAAGCTCGAAATCTGTATATTTTTTAGAGTACTATTCAGTCCAATGAAGTCTAATTACATGGCAAAATTATTCATGAGGTGAGATCTTGTATGTCCTCTTGGCAAAGGATAACCAAGTCTACTGCAAATCAGAGGTTGGTTGTGCTTAGATTGTACTGGTTTTATGTGTTTTGACTCTGTTGTTTTTCTTTATGCAATATTTTCTAGTTTTGTGTAGTTTTGTGGCTGCCTGACTTTATCCAAGTGGTTTGTAGTTCTAAACTCCCAAGCTATCCCCTTGGTCCTTGCTCTTTGGTCAGTGCTCTTAATGAATTTACCTTTACGAATATATATATATATATATATATATACACCGGCGATCCTGTCAAGGATCCCGGATTGAAGCCTTTTCGGTGTTTTGATGCTTTTAAAAATTGTTTTTGGGAAATCCGAGCCGTCCAATGTGTTCAAAAGGTGTTTTCCAAGGTCCACGCGGGAAATCTTCAAAAAAAAATACCGGGAAGGGCTTGATCCAAGCAGTTTTCGCAAAAAATATATATATACAGTTTTTGCGAAAAACTGCTTGGATCAAGCCCTTCCCGGTATTTTTTTTTGAAGATTTCCCGCTTGGACCTTGGAAAACACCTTTTGAACACATTGGACGGCTCGGATCGTCAAAATTTGATCCGGAACTATGAATCCCGGATCCGGGATCCCGGACTAGATAAGGACTGTATATATATATACAAAAACATGATCCAATTATGCAAAAACACTTTTTAACCATTGAAAACACCCATTTTTGTTCAATCCGGAATCCTTGACATGAAAGTTGGTGTACATACAGAGGAGCTTTCTAGTCCGGGACTCATAGTTCCGGATCAAATTTTCATGATCCGAACCGTCCAATGTGTTTAAAACATATTTTGTAAGGGTCCTCACGAGAAATCATCAAAAAAAAAATACCGGAAAGGGCTTGATCCAAGCAGTTTTCATAAAACTGTATATGTACAGTTTTTGTGAAAAATTGCTCGGATCAAGCCCTTCTTGGTCATTTTTTTTTTATATGATAAAACACGTTTTAAATACATTGGACGGTTCGGATTATGCAAAAACACTTTCTAAACCATTGAAAACACCCATTTTTGTTCAATCCGAGATCCTTAACTAGAAAGTTGGTGTATACATATGTGTGTATCTATATTGTGAATTTCGTAATCAACCCCAAATCCACAATGGAAATAACATCACTTATTGGCAGCATTACAACGAATTCACAGAGGGTCTAACACAAAAAGTATTTTAAACACCGGCTAAAAACATAAAATTTTTATCTATTTAAAATTTTATGTTTAATATAAATCTTATTTGATGGATCTTATTGAGTAGATTTTATAAATACTCCCTCTGTCACAATTTGCTTTTCAGATGTCAACACACTTGTTTGCAAAATTGCCAAAATTTATAATTTATACTCCTATATAGTTTTAAAACAAAAAGCATCATAAGTCTAGAAAAAAAAAACAAAAACAACTTTTTTTAAGTTCTGAAATAATGAAAGCAAACAAGCAAATTGAGAAGCAAGTGTATTATATATTTATATTATATTATTGTTTGTTTGTGTACAATAAAAGTGAGAATTTTTTGAAGCATAAATGGAGCCAGAGGAGGGCCAGTAGGGTCGGTCGTCCCTACAATATAATATATTTATATTATATTATTGTTTGTGTGTGTACAATAAAAGTGAGAATTTTTTGAAGCATAAATGGAGCCAGTAGGGTCGGTCGTCCCTGGAAGAAAAATAAAAACCTATAATATTATATAGAAAAATAAAAAAATTCTATGAATAATATGGGCTTCCCGCTGCAAAATATTTTTAGAAAAAAATTCACCCCTACAAAATATTTTAGAAAAAAATTTCGCTCCTGTATGGTGAAATTCATACCTCCGTCCTTGTTTTCAAGTCTATTTATAAATAAATAAATAAAAAAAAGCACCACATAGGCAATATTTTAAAAATGCAGCAAAAGGGACATATTTCCTAAGGGAGAATTAATTATCCTGTACAAAAAAGACCATTATGATTCCATCCTATGAAATTTGAATCTTTATGATTCCATCTCGAAATTCAAATAAACCCCAAAATACCCTTTCTCTCTCCTAATTTTCCTAATATTTCTCTTTTGATTTTCCTAATATTTATCTCTCCTAATTTCCTAACATTTCTCTCTCCTAATCTTTCCTAATTTATCTCAATCTTTCTCTCTCTTATCTTGAAAGATCTTTTTTTTCTAATCTTTTTTTCTAATCTTATAATTCTCTTCTAATTTTCTCACCTAAAATATCAGAAACAAAAATGAAAAAAATAATCATGAAATTTTGACCTAAAAATAATCATGATACATTTCTGAATAATATAATACAAGTGTGAATAAATGAACTAAGGAACATGACACATTAATAATTAATGCACCATAAAAAATAGATATATGTAGTCTAAGTATAAAAGTCAGATTGATATAAACCATAAAAACATGGTAGACTAATACACCACAAACAAATCATGATATATGGTAGATTAATGCACCATAAAACCGAGTGTCTCACTGTAGGGTGGGTGTAGTAAGTGAATCTTGGCCGTTAAAAGTGTTTTGGACGGTTCAGATTTTTCAATAAACTATTTGCGCAAAAAGTTTAACTCTTTGTGCAAATAATTTATTTAAAATCCGGACCGTCCAAAATAAGAATGGACGGCCGAGATCTCACTTCAGGCCCCTGCTTTCCATCTTGACACAGTATCTAATAATTTTCTCTCTACTTATAGCTCATATCTTTCTATCTATCTCTCTATTTTTAATTTTTTGAAATTCAAAGTCATAGCTATTGTCATTAAAATCTCAAATCTAAAGGATCAAATGGCAGAGATCATGACATGGAAAACAGTGGAATATGTTAGTATTATTGGCATTTTCCGGATTCCGACAAACCATTGGATTATGTACTTTTATCTTTTTCCATTTGGGTTTGGGAGGTTACTTAGTTGATTGAGTCTAGATGCTCCACCCGGTGGTTGAAAGATTGGAGAAATGGAGTTGCGCGTTCCTTGGCTCGTATTCGATTCATGAAAGGTATAATGTTGCATTATCATGCTCTTCATATAGTTTAGGGATTTAATCATTTTTATGTTGCATGATATTGCATTTTAGCCTTATAATGTGAGCATCAAGTATTTTTCTTAGGCATGTACCTATTTTAAAAGAGATTATGAGCGCAGCGCTTGTTTAGCGCTACTGGCGCTAACTAGCGCTTCAGTTTGCTTCATTCAAAATAGTTTCAGAGATCAGCGCTTGATGAGCGCTCGTCGTAGCGCCCGTAGTGCTTACTGGCGCCACGCGTTCTGAGGTCATGCATGATGTCACCCTTTTATTCCGCAGCGCTCGCATAGCGCTCGTTAGCTTTTCGGCCGGCGCTTACTAGCGCAACGCCTATTTTCTTGTGTATGTGGCATTTTCTCATTGGCCCTCTTTAGGGCTCCGACCTTGGCACTATATAAACTATTTTTTCACTCTTCTAGGTCAGATTTTGAGAGCATTAGCCCACCTTAGAGAGAGAAACACATCTCCTTCACTTGCTCATGGGGTTCTATGCTTTTGAGGTGATTTCTATTTTGATTTGATCATCTTTTATTCATTCTAGTGCTATATTCTAATAGCTATGCATATGCTCTAGTTTGATTCTTCTCAAATCTTCATTGCATCATCAAGAAACAATCTTTTCTAAGATTCATGTGTTTAGATGCTTTTAGTATGATTTAAACTTAGTGTTTGATCATCTTTTGTGTCAATCTAGTGCAATACTTTTGTTCTCCATGTATTTGCTCTAGATTGACTTTCTTCATTCAAAAGCCCTCATTAAAAATCAAGTCTTTTATCTTTTATGGGTACTTGATGCATTATATGATTTAAACCTTGTGTTTGATCATTTTATCTTTCAATCTAGTGCAATCTTTTATTACTCCATGGATTGTCTCTAGATTGATTTGTTTTTCCAAAACCTTCATAAAAATCATATTTTTCATACATCATGTTGGGTTGCCTACATATCTACTTGGCCGGATGATCCGGAGCCGTCTTTGATACGGAGATCGAGTGGTGTTGAACTCGTGGAGGCTATGGAATCAAGAAGGGGCTCGGGGAGCTAAATCAAGGAGTGGAGTTAGGTGTAGCTTGGGGCAAGTTGGTAATTCCTAATCCTGTAACTCTTGATTTAACCTTTTGATTTATAGCAATTAGTAGATTAGGCCGTGGTTTTATGCTTAGGGTATTTAGACCCTAAGTAGTTTCCACGTATATCCTCGTGTTTGTGTTCTCTTGCTTATTGCTTATATTTCCTTATATTGTGGTCTTAATTGTCTCACCATTAAAAAGGATTAACTGGATTAAAATTTGGATAATTAATTTTTAATTTGGTCGTCCTATTCACCCCCCCTCTAGGACTTGTAGTGTTTTGCATAATTTCAATTGGTATCAGAGCCCGTGTGCTCATTATTGGTTTAATTGCCTGAGTTGATCCTTATTTGCACTATTTAATTGTGTTTGTCCTATGGAGGGTGTCTTGATATCTCGTCTTCCTTACTTTGACGTTAGTGTCCATGTCTTTCAAAAAACTAAAATGAAAAATGACTTTTCGGATTTCGAATCCTCTAAGCCTACTTTCGAGTCTAGTAAGGGTTTTGTTTTTAAGTCTACTCATGAGGAAAGTTATGACACTAGTGACGATGATGAGAGCTTAGACAATGAGGAGCTTGCTTTGTTTATTAAGAAGTATAAGAGATTTGTGACTTGTAGGAAACCTAGTGAACTAGGTAAATCTTCCAATCCCTCGAGTGGTGTCAAGATAAAAACTGAAAAGGGTCTTAAGGTCACTTGGGTAGATAATAGTGAAGATGAGGTTTGTGATAGTGTTGCCCATGAGCCATGTGAGGATAATTCTAGTGTCTTCGTGTTAGTTGCTACCGCCGATTCTCTTGTTTCTCCTAAATCATTGTCCGATTCTTCTAGTGTTGAGAGCAAGGAGTCTAGAGTTATAGTGGATATCACTAAGTATGAGGTGGTTAGAGACGTGCCCAAACTTGATTATGGCGAGGGCTTTATGGATTTTTCTATTCCCTCTCTTGTGTACCTTTTTCAAAAGGATCTCCATGCCCCTTTGGCTTCACATGAGTATTTGACCATTTGTCCTTTGTATTTCAAGTTTGTCCAAGGAGGAGTACACTTAACCTTGCTTGAGAGTGATGTGATTTCACATCCTTTTGTTGATGTTTGTACTAGTTTTCAATTGGACCCTAAGGAGTCTCACTTGATCTGTTAGGAGGGTTATTTTCTATGCTATGAGTACTCTATCTTTTGGGTTGTGGTATACACGTGGTACGAAAGATGACTTAGCCTCTTTTTCCGATATTGATTGGGGTGGAAGTGTTGATGACCGTGAGAGCACCTCGGGCGGTTATTTTTACTTAGGGACTTTCTTGGTTACTTGGCATAATAAGTATCATAATTGTGTGTCCCATTTTTCCGCCGAGGTTGAGTGTATTTGGGTTAACATCTATTGATTGAGTGTCCTTCTTGTTGCATGTCACTCTTGTATGCTACATTTCATTATCGAGTCTTGAGTGAGCATGTTTTCTTGCTTGTGCTTCTTTTTCATTTTTGTCCTTTCTCTCCTTTTGTTGCATGCAATTAGGGACAGATTTTGTTCATGTCTCTCTTGAGTGTGTTTGCTGGTCCATATGCTTGTTTGTTTGCATTAGATTATCCTCTCATATCATGCATAAGGATTTGCATGCCTGTCTATGTGCTTGCATCATTTGAATTATCCTTCTCTTTATAACATGCTCAAGGATGAGTTTAGAGGTTTATGAATTTTGAGCATTGAACATTGTAGGCACTTTATGTGATCATGTAGTTATACATTCTTGTTTACATCATGAAGCGATTGCTTGGAACATATGAATATCATGCTCTTAAATACTCGTACACACTCTTTTGGGACTTGACTCTTTCGGTGTCTAAGGGGTCCTTGATTATATCTTGGTTGAATTTTACTTGGTTGGATATTTGATTGACCAAATGTTTGAGGCTTACCTTTAGATGCTTTCCCCCATTGATTCTTTTCAAGCTAACCGCTTAGGGATTAGAGTGAAAGCTTCCCTTGTTGCATAAAAGAGTGAGATCATTTTTGGGTTAAATCATATAAAAAAAAAGGAAAAAAAAAATACAAAATGAAAAATATCATTTATAGTTTTGGGGTTTGTTGCTCACTTGCTCTAGTGCACCCCCTTTTTCTTGATCTCGTACAATGGGCGAATGGCTACCTATTCATTGCACCATCCTAGGTTTGTGTGTTATTCTTGGAGTTCATAAGAATCGATAATGGGGTTTGTGCGTTAAGTCTTTAGGTCCAAACGACTTATGGTTTGACTTCATTCATCAATCTTGTGAGTATTCTCCTTGGGATTGGTTAGGGAATCTCTTGGCATCTAAAAGGGTCTTGGATCAAACTCACGGAGTTCACTTTTACACTTTGGTAGCTTAGAGCATGATATTCACTTGATTCATATATTGCTTAGTGATATAAACATGTTTTTGCATTGCTCTATGGTTGCCTTTGGTGTTCTCCTAGTTTCAATGACCATAATTCTCATATTATCTCTCTTATACTTTAGCTTGCTATTTTGAGAGTTGGGCTTCAATGTTTTATTTTTGTTTGCATGCTTGATTGTTCTTTCATGATATGCATATAGTAAGGGGGAGTTCTTGTTCATGTCTTAGGTTGTGTGGTAGCGTGCATTTGTTCTTGTGTGAGTGCATAAATGCATCTCATTTCAATGCATGCTTGATTGTCCATGCTAGTAGTGCATTTAGTCAGGGGGAGCATGGTTTTTGAGAGGATGAGTTTCTTGTAGAAGTCTCTTTGCTTTCATTGATACTCAAGAGCATAAAATTATTATGGTGCATCTTTATTGTTTTCATGCTTTTATATCTAATGCATTAAAAGTGCCCTCTTGTTATGTGCTCAAGTATTTTTTTTCGTGTGTGCTCACATACTTTAGGATTTGTGCCTTATCATGAGATTCCTCGATATCATTATGCAAAAAAAAAAAAAAAAAAAAACTCACTATAATGTGTGCTTGGACATAACTTTTGACAAATATTCTTAATTTGCATGCTTGTTTAGTGCATACTTGTCTTTGTGCATTTGTGTGTGTGCATTCATTTTAATTTGCATTGAGTAAGGGGGAGCTCTATTGTGGAGTATTGTGTTATGGTGTTGAGTAGAGTTGGGGGAGCGTTTTGCATGAGTTGTCATCATTTGAGTTTTTGGCTCTTAGAAAAGGGGAGTATTGCGCATGGGTTGTTTTCTTGAATTGGTCTTCTTTTGAGGCTTGGATTCATCCTATTGCTTTTATGTGATATCTATTTCTTATCGTTTGTGTTCCTACACTGGTTCTTACTCATGTTGATTTGTGCCCTTATCTTTTGGCTTTTCTCCATTTTTGCATGCCCTTTGTCTTCCCGTGACAAAAAGGGGGAGAGATTAGTTTGTAGGTCGATGTTCGTTAGTGGGGAGAGCTTGCTCGCACTTTGGTAGAACTCATATGCTTGGATATCTTGATGCATATATGTTAGCTTGTCATCCATAATTCCGCTATGCTAACAAGTTATTGCTTTCATATATTGCATATTTTTGCTTGTGTTTGGTTGAGTTTTATTTGTGCAGGATTTCGACATTTTTCATGGAAGCTTCAGTATCTAATTGGTTGGAGTTTTGAAGGTTCTCTAACTATTTAGTTTTGTTTCCATGTATTGCTATTGTTGTTATAATGGTTTTGTCCCGGAAATGCCAAAGGGGGAGATTGTTAGTATTATTGGCATTTTCCGGATTCCGACAAACCATTGGATTATGTACTTTTATCTTTTTCCATTTGGGTTTGGGAGGTTACTTAGTTGATTGAGTCTAGATGCTCCACCCGGTGGTTGAAAGATTGGAGAAATGGAGTTGCGCGTTCCTTGGCTCGTATTCGATTCATGAAAGGTATAATGTTGCATTATCATGCTCTTCATATAGTTTAGGGATTTAATCATTTTTATGTTGCATGATATTGCATTTTAGCCTTATAATGTGAGCATCAAGTATTTTTCTTAGGCATGTACCTATTTTAAAAGAGATTATGAGCGCAGCGCTTGTTTAGCGCTACTGGCGCTAACTAGCGCTTCAGTTTGCTTCATTCAAAATAGTTTCAGAGATCAGCGCTTGATGAGCGCTCGTCGTAGCGCCCGTAGTGCTTACTGGCGCCACGCGTTCTGAGGTCATGCATGATGTCACCCTTTTATTCCGCAGCGCTCGCATAGCGCTCGTTAGCTTTTCGGCCGGCGCTTACTAGCGCAACGCCTATTTTCTTGTGTATGTGGCATTTTCTCATTGGCCCTCTTTAGGGCTCCGACCTTGGCACTATATAAACTATTTTTTCACTCTTTTAGGTCAGATTTTGAGAGCATTAACCCACCTTAGAGAGAGAAACACATCTCCTTCACTTGCTCATGGGGTTCTATGCTTTTGAGGTGATTTCTATTTTGATTTGATCATCTTTTATTCATTCTAGTGCTATATTCTAATAGCTATGCATATGCTCTAGTTTGATTCTTCTCAAATCTTCATTGCATCATCAAGAAACAATCTTTTCTAAGATTCATGTGTTTAGATGCTTTTAGTTTGATTTAAACTTAGTGTTTGATCATCTTTTGTGTCAATCTAGTGCAATACTTTTGTTCTCCATGTATTTGCTCTAGATTGACTTTCTTCATTCAAAAGCCCTCATTAAAAATCAAGTCTTTTATCTTTTATGGGTACTTGATGCATTATATGATTTAAACCTTGTGTTTGATCATTTTATCTTTCAATCTAGTGCAATCTTTTATTACTCCATGGATTGTCTCTAGATTGATTTGTTTTTCCAAAACCTTCATAAAAATCATATTTTTCATACATCATGTTGGGTTGCCTACATATCTACTTGGCCGGATGATCCGGAGCCGTCTTTGATACGGAGATCGAGTGGTGTTGAACTCGTGGAGGCTATGGAATCAAGAAGGGGCTCGGGAGCTAAATCAAGGAGTGGATTAGGTGTAGCTTGGGGCAAGTTGGTAATTCCTAATCCTGTAACTCTTGATTTAACCTTTTGATTTATAGCAATTAGTAGATTAGGTTGTGGTTTTATGCTTAGGGTATTTAGACCCTAAGTAGTTTCCACGTATATCCTCGTGTTTGTGTTCTCTTGCTTATTGCTTATATTTCCTTATATTGTGGTCTTAATTGTCTCACCATTAAAAAGGATTAACTAGATTAAAATTTGGATAATTAATTTTTAATTTGGTCGCCCTATTCACCCCCTCTAGGACTTGTAGTGCTTTGCATAATTTCAGAATAAACAGAAAGTACTAGGCGTACATAAATTATTGATAAAAAAAATGTACAAATCAATTGATTCGGGACTTTCCGAGTCTCGCATGGATGATCGAAGATGTTCATATTCTTCAAATTAAATAATGTTTACTCATACGCTGTAAAAAATCAGCTCAATCAGATATCGGTAAATAATTCATCGATTTATCTAGTTTTTTATTCTGAACAAAAAACTTGATTAACAAATAGAGCATTTACCGATATCTAATGGAGCTGATTTTTTACGTGGTACAAGTAATATTATTTTGGAAAACATGAACAGCTCCGATTATCTGTGTGAGATCTGGAGTGGTCGGGCACAAATAAAAAAATTGTACTGCCGTTTTCTTTTTTCTTTTTTCTATTGTGCGTAGTATGGTTATTTTTTTAGATTTCAGTACCTTTTTGAGAGTTTATTTCGGAAAAACATGTACATATAGAAATTTGGTAAGAAACGGCTTGTCTACACATCGGTGTCTTGTCTATCTTGTCTCTATACCCAAAAGTCAAAACCCCCCCACTGAACCTTTACCAAATAAGAACTTCACGCCTTGACGTGCCCGAAGACCATAGTTTTCCCCGAAAACAGACAAAAGTCTGGGCTCACTATGAGTCACCAAGACAGCTCACCCGCATCTATAACCGACCATGCTGTCGAAGATACTTGTGGAAGATCAAACGAAAGTGAATTGTTTAATCTTATGTTGTCATTTCATTCTTATCCAAAATTACTCTACTAATCTTATGTTGTCATTTGGTTAACATGGCGTAAGGCTTTGAGAGGCATAAGCCAAATGCACAATAGGTACCAACCACCGGGGTAAAGATGGTGCACAAATAAGAGTGTGGGGTTAAATTGCAAAATGCCTCTCAAATTTTAATCTCAATAATCTAAAATACTCTTAAACTTATAATTTTTTCGGGCGCACTCCCGAATTTCAATTCCGTTATCAAACATATCCTCACCGTCTGGATCTGTTACCTCACTAGCGGAAAATGCTGAGTTAGAGCTTAACAGACTCTAAAAACCATTAAGTGGCTGTTTTTCCCTTTTTTCTTTTCTTTTTTTTTAAAAAAATGTGCTCTCTTCTTCCTAGGAAAAATCTCTCTCACCCAAAACCCAACCCCTCCCCTCCGCCTCTCTCCACCACCACCTGCTCAACCGGCAACTACAACGACATCCGCCACTTCACCACCGCCATCAACCTTTCTGTAGAAGATAAAAATCAACCCACTTTTTATTTCATTTTAAAGACACTCTCTCTCTCTCTCTCTCTCTCTCTCTCTCTCTGTCTCTCTCTCTATTAAACTCTCACTCACTCACTCTCTCGGTCTAATCCGTCACGACTTAGGGTTTCAAAATTGGGAATTTTGAAAAATTCTCCCCTATTCGCTGCACTTCCTGGAGGAGACAAGCACAGTGGTCAACGACGGTGGTGACAACAATTTACATCAGTGATGACGGTGGGTTTGCAAGCCAACGTAAGGATTTCTTGTTCCACCAGCTTTGAAGTCGAGCTTAGGTGGTTTTCAAATTCTAGATTTTAGGTTTGGGACTAGGGTTAATTTGTGTTGTTGTTGTTGGTGGTGGTGGTAACTTGGGGGTTAGCAATGCTGATTGGGTGGTCTGTGGTGGTGATTAGCAGTGGTGGTGGAAGTTGATGGTGGTGGTTTTTCCTAGGGAAGAAGAGAGGTTTTTCTTTTTTCAAAAAAAAAAAAAAAAACTGGCCCAAATCGACGTAACGACTTCATTTTGGGCCACTTAACTCTTTTTGGGATCCGTTAAGCTCCAACTCAGCATTTCTCGTTAGTGAGGTAACAGATCCAGAGGTGGGGGTATGCTTGATAACAGAAGTGAAGTTTGGGAGTACGACCGAAAAAATTGTAAGTTTGGGAGCATTTTTAATATTGAGGTCAAAGTTTGGGAGACATTTTGAAATTTTCTCAATTTTTTAACAGCTAAATTGGAAAGCTGTAAATACTTGATACAATTTTAAAAAAATTTCATTCAATGTTTTAGATCCTGAATTCCGAACGAAAATTTAAAAAATGGGATCGAATGCTCACCTTTAATTAACCGAGCTGTTTTTTTGAAGGTTTAATCGAAAAATTATTTCAAAATTCATGAACAATTCTAATTAATTTTTAGAAATCTTAGAATATGCCCCTCATGTCGTTTTGTACACTATCGGTACCACTATTGTCGGTACCTATAGCAAAGTCCAGACTTATGCTACAGTACCCATAGTCGAATCCGTGACTACAGCTTTGTGACCTCATTTGTTGCTTCGTACGAAAGTACCAAATGATCATTCCCAATTATCGTTTGTTACACCATGATTACATTTACCATGGTTAAGAGTATTGAATTAATTATTCGGGCAATTTCTTAACATTTGCTAGTTGCGTGTGGGACTAAATGAAGCATAGACATATACAATGCATTGGACTGAAGCGCTTGGAACTTTGATTCTCCTACTGCATTTATTAAAATCCCACTCTGCTTCTGGCCTTCTTCTACACCCCAAAATAGTAGTATTCCGATCCTACTATGGACGAACGGTTTCCAGAGGAAATAAACAGCGAAATATTTTCAAGATTATCCGTCAAATCTCTTCTCAGAGTCCGGAGTTCGTGCAGGGACATGCGCGATTTAACACACAACCCGGTCTTTGTGGACAAACACCTGAAGTTTTCATCTCAAAGAAGGAATCCCAATCTCATCCTTACTGATAACAAATGCAGAGAAGGTAATCCTAGGCAAAATTTCATATTCAATGTTCCTGATATTCATATCTCTGCACATGGCTTTAACGCGTACAACAAGAATCTCATATTAATGATACTTTTCATTTATACAAACAAGTTCATAAATAGACTTTGAGCACTCCTACATACCCAGAATGGGTACCCAGAAAGTACCCAGAATTTGAACTTCAGGGTACACCTTCTTGGTACCTCGACTTTCTGATAGACTTATCTATGTAACTAGATCAATCAAGAAAGGTTGTCCAACTTCTCTCCATTTCATATTACTTACAGGTAACAATCTCAATAACAATCTCAGCTCGTTGTACGTTGTACAAAACGAAGAAACCACGAATCATTACTCTTGCAATAAAGTTAGCTTAGAAATACCAGACTTCAAGGAATTTCGCCTAGCGGGTTCTTGCAACGGTCTGATCTGTTTGGTGCATCCTACGAAGAAGTACGAGATTCATGTTTGTAATCCTTGTACCGGAAAGTATATCAAAATTCCCCCACCAGTTAGCATAGGAGACAGACCTCTTGACATAGTTGTGGGATTTGGTGTAATCCCAAAGACCAACAAATACAAAGTTGTTGTAATTGTAGATTCCCCAGAACATGGCGATTTTGATCACTTGCTACAAAAGGTATTTGTGTATACTCTAGGGGATACCAATTGGATACTACTTGAAAGCAATGGGTTTGTTCTGAGATTACGATCGCCGAACTGCAAAGCAGTTGTGAATGGTGCTCTTCATTGGGTCAGCGATGCTAACCTTATTGTCTCATTCAATTTGGAAACCGAAGAATTCATTGCTATTCCGCGTCCTGAACTGGAACTAGGACACGGGAGTTTTTATTTGAGAGTGTTTGACGGAAAGCTAATGATTTTGAATACATCATTTAGAGATCGAATTGAGATGTGGGTCATGAACGATTATGGTGTTGTAGAGTCTTGGACTCGTACTTTCACTGTATATGAACAAGATATCGGGCGTAACATCTTGAATGCTAGAATTGAGTGCTTTCTTGAAAATGGGGATGTTTTGATGGTGTATGATCACCAGGCTCTGCTTCGTTATAATCTCCGATCGGCATTAGTGAGTGAGCTTATTATTGATGGTCTTCCAAAGCGGTTTCATGCAATTGCTCACGTGGGGACTCTTCTTTCACCTCTGCTGAAAATAGATGAGCAAATTGACCTTGATGAAAAGGATCTTGATGAGTAACACCAATTGTGGTTAGTCAGAAATGCATGTATTTGTAATCATTTACATGTAGCTCTTTACAATTTCGCAGTGACAGTTATTTTCCATTTTGAGATTATTTAACTGCTTTTGACTTTGGTTACTGTTTTAATTCTTCAGTATTGTAGTCATTCCTGAATAATTTCAAGCTTTGGGGGTCTGTAAATTGTGATCCAAAAGAACTGCAAAATTTTACATCTTTTTAATTGTCGCCGGTGCAAGCTTTGTGTTTGTCGACTCGTGGATTTGTCGATTTCATCAATTCTACTTTTAGCACTGATTATGGATGTCGAAACTGAAGTGTGTTAGTCTTTTTCTCGAGTTTCTTTCATATGTCATTGTCAAAACTTCTAGTAATTTGATATGTTGTGGCCGTGATCTCTATGCATCACAAATGGAGCTGTGGAGAATGGAAGGGATTCTATGCGTGGAGAGAGGAAGAGATGGGTTTTGATTTTCATGATACAAAGTAGTCAAAAGCCCTGAAACAAAAGAATTAAGGGTAAAAAGGTCCTGAGAACTAATTGTTCGTGCCATTAACAATAATGATCGTGGCAATTAGCCACCTTAATTTTGTTCAGCAAATTGGGCTGAGGTTCAAAAGAAATGGCCCAATGGGACATTTAATCCAAGCTAAGGTCATCTCTAGTGCACTACCTAAAGAAGTACCCCAAATTATCCTACCTAGCTAACTAAGAAAAACTCCAAAAATGCTCTCTGGTGCACACAAATTGTCTCCCTAAAATCCTAGGTGGCACACATCACTCCCTAAAGTGCCCCAAGTCACTACTTAAATTTGGGGAAAGACTTAAGGAGAGAGAGAGAGAGAGGGGGGATGGAGAAGGAAATTTTTGTGGGACCAAGAGAGAGAGAGAGGGGGGATGGAGAAGGAAATTTTTGTGGGACCAAGGAGAGAGGGGGGATGGAGAAGGAAATTTTTGTGGGACCAAGGAGAGAGAGAGAGGGGGGGATGGAGAAGGAAATTTTTGTGGGACCAAGAGAGAGAGAGAGAGAGAGAGAGAGAGAGAAAGAGAGAGATAATAAACATATATAGGGAGAACAATTTTGTTCACCTTCCTTAAAGGAGGGTGAACAAAATCCTCCCTCCTATTGGTTGAAATGTGTAGGTCCCATCACAAAGTGATGTCATGTTTACCAAAAAGTGTATTGCAGAGATAAACATGACATCATTTTGTAGTGGGATCCACACCAATCAACCAATAAGAGGGAGGGTTTTGTTCACCCTCTTTTAAGGAGGGTGAACAAAATTGCACTCATATATAGGTAGCCCATTAAAGTACTAATAATGAGATAATAGGGAGGAGTGTGGGGACTCGGGCCCCACATACACCCCCTTGTCCGCCCTTGCTCATGAAATAGGTGTGTCACCTTATTCCTTTTGTGTGTAGAAGCCAATGGTAGCAATGGCTAGCTACGTTCGAAAGTTGGGTGCTTTTGAAGTCAGAGATGGCGGCGGCAACTCGGGCAATTATGGACCGAATTTTGCTTGTTGATCTGATTGTTGAAGTTAGAGATGCAAGGGTGCGTGTTATTTAAACCTCCTTTTCTTGAACAATTTTAGTGGCAAAGGACTAGTTTGATGACTTGCCTGAACAAATATCTTTTATGTTTGTTTGCTGATTGAACAAATTTTCTTACGAGGCAGCAATTGATCGAACCATTTTGAAATAAAATGCCTAATTTTAACGGAACATAGAACAACCTGGAGTGGGATTTTTCTTGGCTATCAAACTTAATTACCGGTGTTATGCAGTTCATGTAGCAGAAATTTTTGCTTATTAACCTTTTTGGTCCCCAAAGTATTAACCGCATCTCGATTTCGTCCCCAATGTAAGGACCCGTATTTTATGCATTAGTCCGGAAATAATATTGAGAAAATGTGAGGAAATGAAAAAAGATTAAAGAGGGGTTAATGTGGACTTAGTAATTGCACATGGGTGTCTTTATAACACATTTGAAACATGAGGGGTTTAAGTGTACTAAGGGGGAGTATATACACCTGTAGTAGGGAATTGTTTTTCCAAAAGACAACACACACTCTCTCTCTCTATGATCAGCCGACCCCTCTTCTCTCTCCCCTCTCCCCTCTCCAAAATCTCTCCAATCCTCCACAAAATCAACCTCTCTCACTCAAATACTTCAATATCTAATCATAAATCCTTCATCTTCGCCCTATTTAGAGTCTGAATACCTTTGGTTTCGCTTGGAGGAGGTGTATTTTGGTTGGAATTCAAGAACAAGAGTTGAGGTTTCATTTCTCACCTATTGAAAGTTTGATCTTTGAGGTAGGAGACAAATTTCTACTCCCTCTTGTTTTATTTTGTTGACTTGTTGTATATACCCTTGTGATACCCATAAATTTATCACCATGAATATGGGTTTTTATCTTGTTATCACCATGAATATAGGTTTTGATCTTGTTTAATCTTTGATCTCTACTTCCTCTAAGTGTTTGTGTAGTGTTTTAATCCATATTTTGATGAATTTCAAGTTGTTATTGCTTGGGTTGAAACCCCCATCAGATCTGAAAATCTGTCAAAAATGTCCACGGAACGACCTGGTATCAATACCCCCACGTCTGGGTATCTATACCAGCAAATTCTGTTTTTCTGCTGTGCACTTGGTATCAATACCCACGCGTCCAGGTATCTATACCAGCAGGTTCTATTTTTTCTGTTGTGCATCTAGTATTGATACCTCATTTTTGGGTATCTATACCAGATGACTCTGGATATCAATTGCTCTGAGCCTTTTTTTGACCTTTGGTTGTTCCGAACCTTCTTCCAATGCTTTGTTAATTTAAAATCTTACTTATTATCGACCACCTTGTTGATTGGTTATTTGTTTGGCCCTTCTTTGACCTCCGGTCGGATGGTTTGACCATGTACTTACCTTATTTATCAATTAGATTTCATAGATTGTTGAAAAGCATTGTTCTAATTCAATCCCCGTACCGTTGGTTCCTTACTCAAAATCCCGTGATATTTGAACATATTCTTGGACACTAGACACGTGGTGACGTAACGTAAGGGACAAGTGCTACATTGAATCGGTTGGACACTTTTTGATGAAAGTTGTGACGAATGGAAAGAAACATATGATCTTTGGAAATGTTTTGATGAATGAATTGTATTAAATGGATAAAAATGGTTTTATGAAAGAGTGCATGGAGCCCACGAAATCTGACAAAGGTGCACGGGGCCCAGAAAATCCGACAGGGATGAACGGAGCCCACGAAATCTGGCAGAGGGAATAATTCCCTATTAAAAGAAGTGGTTGATTTTGTAAAGACCTTGGAAATGATATAACTTATGAAGGACACGATATCTTTGGTAAAATTGGACACACGATATGGTTGGTAACGGTTAAGAGGAAAATGATGGACACTTGGGTTAATTTTGGACACTTTGGTATTACGTTGTCATGTAGGTACGTGGTAGTCATTTATCACTTGTTTTAGCCCTCCGTGTCATATTTTTTTCTCAAATCATTTACGGTATTCAGCTTCATGCGAACATATCATACTTTAGACACCTAGCGTTAGTAGAATAGTTTTCCTACTGGAATAGAGAGCTCACTCTATCAATTTCAGGTAACCGGCAAGGACCATGAGATGGATGTTTGCAGTATGAATGCATGGCATGATGGTTATTTGATCAAGAAGTTATTTTATCTTCTCCATACTCAGTATATTTTTTAGAGATGATCATATAACTTTAATTTCTTCGATCTTTTGACAATATTCGAAATATGTAATAACTTTAACTCATTTTGGTAGTTATGTATTCGGGTATGAGTACCCTTTGGATATGTACTATTGACTTGACTTTTCGAAGGTGATATGTATGACTTTTGACCAATCCCACATGGATTATATTTGTAGTTTGATTATTAAAAATGAGGGCGTGACACCCAATGTATCAATTTGTCGCATTTAGTCCCTAACATTTCAATTTTGTATCAATTAAGTCCCTATTACTAACATCGTTAGCCCCATCCATTAAATAGGGGAGCATACTCGTCATTTCGTCTTCCCCAATTTTTTGTCAAACAAAATCAGGAAAGAAAAAAAAGAACATTCTGTCAAATTTCAGTCCCACTCCCAGAGCTCCATCAGCCATGGTCGCCGCCGCCAATCACCTCCTCCAACCTACACAAGTAACACAATACCACACCCCTCTTAGCATCTTCTCTCTTCTCCCCCATTACTCCCCACTGCAGCCTCGAGAATCTTCTCAAAAACCAATTACGCCACTTACGCCGCCACTTATAGACGTCGAGTAGAGGAGGTGGAAGAGGAGGGTGGCGAGGACGACTATGAAGGCGGCCCCCGATCCGACACACCGTGCTGAAGAAGGCAGATGTCTAGAAGATGATGAGTGAGACCAAATTTGATGTTAATGATTTCCGTAGGGTTTATTTGACTGATAATGTTGAGGATATGAATTTGTATCAGAAATGATAAGGTCAACTATTTGATTTGGGGGTTTTGTTTTTGTTTTTGTGGGTTTTTAGATTTCTCGGAGAGTTGTCCCCTGTTCTTCAAAGTCTATGTACCTAATCGCTCATATTATCGACTTGTAAAAACCCTTCTCTCTCTTAGGTGTATTATTACATCCAAATTCAGAATGATCAAAAAAGTGCTTTGGATAATTGGATCATGGACGTGTAGTGTTTTCGGGTTAAGTTTTATAAAGCTGATTTTTAACTCAATTTCTAGGAGAGGAGGATGGTGCGGCAGCCGGCGACCACGGTGGTGGCGGCCATGGCTGCTGCCCAAGCTTTCTTTTGTGTTTTTTTTTCATGATTTTGATGGACAAAAATTTGGGGTAAGCGAAATTACGAGTATGCCCCTCACTTTAACGGATATGACTCACGGCGCTAGTAATGGGGACTTGATTGGTACAAAATTGAAACTTTGAGGACTAAATGTGAGCAATTGATATATTCTGGACGAAACTGAGACACGGTCAATACTTTTGGGAGCAAAAAGGTTAATAAAGCCTAGAAATTTTTGTAAAAATGGGGAGTCAAATGATCCTTTTCAGGATCAATGGATTCCTCTGGCCCGGAATCCGTAGCATCCTCTTTGGGTCTTGACTTTGATTGTGGGCCTGTGGTAACCTTGTTCGGTTTGAGGAGTGACTGAAAATGTTATAGGTGGTTAGGCAGGCCCCTAACACTTGTCCTTGTGATTTCATAGAAATTAGGCCCATTTCGATAGAATACTTGATCGTGTCGTGCCGAGTCAAAATTATATTTATAAGAACTTAGAATTAACTACTACTCAGAAGAATAGCGGTTAAGTCCTAGTGTCGATCCACGGAGAAAAATGGCTGAGTTGAGTTAATTCCTATTAGCTTTTAGTTCAATTCAGGAAAAAGATTGGTTTGATTGTTTGTGGAATAATTAAACTGAAGAGCACAATAATTAAAAAGATGAAACTGTTTGGGAAAAAGATCTAGGGTTTAGAATCCGTTCATACCGCATAACCAAGCATCGCATAGATATGATTAATACTCGAATCGCAAAGGATTATCGTTAGGGTTTGCAAACCCTAACGATAATAATCGTCAGAAGATATAGCGGTTGTTAAAAGGCATGGACTATCCCATAGCGATTGATTGTCTCACTATCGCGCACGATCCGTCTTACGAGCATAATCCATCTCAGAACTCCAATCGCACAATTGAAAACAATTACATGATTACGGTATTTGAGCACATGAATACAAATACACAACAGATTGGAAGAATAAAATCATAATCTCATTGATCATATGAAATCGAGTTCTTAACATGTAATCCGATCCGAATAATAACCATAATCTACGCAGAAAAGCAAGGTTACTTGGTGAAGAACTTCATCCTCCCCCTAGAAAAGGGGTTTAGCCGGACATGGTGATGATCCACGAGCTTTGATTCGAAGAACGCATGAAGAACGCGAAGAACAAAATGTTTCTCTCTCAAAAGTAGCCTCTCTCTAAAGTTGGGAACCCTAAAACAATGTTAGGTTATCCTATTTATACCAAGGGCCCTCAAATTACACAAAAATAAGTCAAAACGCACATTCCCGTCGCCATGGTCCGGACGGGGTTTCCCGTGGTCCGGACTACCAATGCGAAGGTTCTTCGAAGCTCGCGGCAACCATGGTCCGGACGGGGAAAAGGGTGGTCCGGACCATGGTACCAAAATTTTGCCATTTGGTCCCCGTTTGCTCCTCTTTGCTTCCTCGACGCTTCTAGACCCCTCCAAAGCATGTTTCCACGTCGTTGGGCACTCGGCACCTGTAACACCATTAACCAACAAATGCTAATCAAATAACAACCTAATTCGCCTAACAAAGTATAAGTTAACGAGGTTCAATGGGTGCTTTCCGGCACCTATCACACCCCCCAACTTACACTTTGCTAGTCTCTAGAAAAGAAACAAAATAAACTACCAACTAAATGCAAAAAGAAGATAGTTCTTTTAAACCCCTGCGGCCCGGTGAGGGACAGTGAAGTCTCGTGAGGGTTTTCGATGTGATCACCCACAAAACACAATGAATCCCTCAACATAAAATCCGAAACCTGTCATACACTTGTCAACATCACAAGCCAAGAATGTGGGCCATCACAAAGGCAAAACAAACCAACATAGTTCCAAATGCTACTAAGTCAAGAGAAAGAAATCATGGCACCTAGTGTAATGCGTGTGTATGAATATGGGGCCGTGATCACAAGTGAACAAAGAATTGATCATTCTCTCCGGATTGAGCCTCGACTTCAATCCTCACCGTGTCATGCACTCAACAAGTGAAATCGCTCAAAACAAGGTGCATTATAAATTCTCAAGTGTGCGGTTTGGAGGTTTTGTAAATATGAAGCAAAATACTCCGCACACTATGACACGAATAGAACGCTCTATATGGTGGACACACAATCTCATGAACGAACATCAAGTATTGGAACCATCTCAATCCATCAATCCACACTCCAACACCCCTAGAATCAAAAGGTCTTGACCAAGGTTATAACATTAGGCAATGGATAAATTTGCAAGCCTAGGGTGAAACATCCATGTGTCCGAGAATAAGCAAGTATAACAAGACACTCATTTTAAGGCAAACATACAACGTGTGCCCCTTTAAACATTATTTCAACACCACATTATCGCTAACATTCCACCACCATCTAACCAATCTTTTTTTCTATATTTTGGTGTCCCCTCTTTTCAACGAAATTATTCTTTGCTTTTGTTTTCTCTTTTTTTTTTTTTTTTTTTCTTTAGTTTCTCCTTTTTCTTCAATTCGGGGACACCACACATCAAGAACAAAATCCACCTTTCTGAATTATACTCTACACTCTTACCTTTCTCAAAACACAATATGGAAGGTGGGGTTTAGCAAAGAAAAGGCTAAGTGTTTAAGGCTCAAAATGGCTCAAAGGGATAATGTAAACAAGAGAGACGAACCGGTTCAAATTCAAGAAAATGCCCATGATCATCTCCTAGGGTGTAACATCCAAGTAACAAACCAAACCCGAGAGATATACGATGCAATTCCAATACTTTGCAAAAGATAATGAGATTGACAACAAATTTAATTTTTTTTTTTTTCGAGACAAACAAAGAGTTATATCGACACCTCTCCAAAAGAAAGCTAAGGCACAAAATCTCACTAGGGCATAAGTCTCCACTAATCATAGCCTTTGAGAACAAACAAAGCAAAGTTCACAAGTGATCAAACCCAATAAACGTGATGTGCAATTGTGTTATGCTTAAGTGCCTTGATGCCTCCCTTGAAACAAACTAGCAAACAGAACTATGGTGACACAAGACATGCCAATGCAATAGCAACACGCCTCAACTCGGTTAATCAACAAGTAAGCACAACAAGCCCCAAAATTTCATGCCAAAAGAGCCAACTTTTTAGGATTTTTCAAATTTGCTCATTTTTTTGGTGTTTTCAAGACTCTAATATGCCGCAAAGTGTTCCCTCCCCCAACTTAAACCATGCAATGTCCTCATTGAATGTCGGCACCAAAAAGATAAGACAAAGAAGGTAACAGTAAGGAAAGAGATCACCTCGTAAAGGAGAACTAAGCAGGCTAAAAATCATGGGGCATGACCCCCCAACTGGAACACAATGACCTGCATATGTTAGTCCCCACAACGATAAAAGAAAGAAAAAGAACAGGAAAAACAAACTATCTAAGAAAAGAAAAAAAAAAAAATTGTTTTTTTTTTTTTTTTTTTTGGAAGGCATGGTCCGGACCACCGAAACTGGTCCGGACTACGGTCTGATAACTGGTTTGAGGGACAGAGAGCATGGTCCGGACCACGGAAACCGTGGTCCGGACTACCGGTACAGTAGGTTCAAGTTTGGTGCAGCAACATGGTGGTCCGGACGGGAATTTCCATGGTCCGGACTACCGCGGCAGTGAGGTCCTAAAATGCTCCAAATGTCATGGTCCGGACTAGCGTGAGCGTGGTTCGGAGGATGACTATCCGAGGCACTGCAATAAGATTGTTCGAAACCCAGATACACAAACCTAAGGCTAGAAATTAGGTGGCTATATCGGACCAAAACAAGCCGTTCGAGCACGGCTAAACTGGAGGTATCTCACCCTCCATGGATTTATAGTCTCCTAGACTTCGTTACAAGCTCAATGGTTCGAATAAACCGGGCCCACCATAGTTATCCCTCTCACACTTAATTAATGCTCCATGAATAGATTTAATCCTCCTTTTAAAATTCACACGAGATGGATCATCCCAAAAGATATCGTTCAACTCTCCCACAACAATGAGAGACGATTGGTCACATAATTGAGTTGGAACTGTTCCTCTAGTCACCATACAATGAAAATTACCATAGCAAGGAACGGTTTGCTTGTACAGAAGTACCCCTAACAAAACTCTACGAGTTGGACCAAAGGGCTCTATGCCAATTACAAAATCACGCGCGACTTCTTTGATGCACTGTTCAGTGTTGTCAATTAACCTATCCTGTTCAGACTGATCACTATGTGTAGATAGGACAACCGACATAATCTCTACTGGCCCCAACAATTTAACACGAGGATTGGGTGATAAATGTCTCAACTCACTATTAGGTGACTCTACGGCAATCAGGAGTGGAGATAATGAAGAAGGTCGAAGAGCATCCCCATTAGATATCCACTCCTCAATAACTGACCAAGGAGCAGAGTCTACCAATGAACTCACTTGCTCAATAGACTCATCAAGTTCAAAATTATCACAACAGTGAGCTAAGTAAGTCTCTAAAGAATCATCACGACTAAAATTCGTGAAAGAATTATTATCCAGACTAGCAATCTTGTAAAAATTACTAGCCTCCGCGTGTGAACTAGACCCCTGTGTTATTTGTTCCTTACTGACATCGACTGCAAAACAGTCTTCTTCCACTTGAGGTTGTTTCGCAGTATTATAGACATTGAGCTTAAGGGTCATATTACCAAACGTGACCTCCATCTCCCCACTCCTCACATGTATATTAGCATTAGCCGTCGCCAAGAACGGACGACCAAGTATAATGGGAGTTTGCTTCCTGAGGGTGTTCACCGGTTCTGTGTCAAGGACAATGAAATCAGCAGGAAAGTAGAAATCATTGACCTTGACAAGAACGTCCTCAACTACACCACGCGGTACCTTTATAGATCGGTCAGCTAATTGCAAGGTTACCGTCGTGGGTTTCAACTCTCCAAGTCCCAACTGCTCGTACACCGAGTAAGGGATCAAATTGACACTAGCCCCTAAGTCTAAAAGTGCGCGCTCGATACAATGGCTACCAATGACAATGGGAATGGTAGGTGTGCCAGGATCTTGTAGCTTAGGGGGAGTGACAGACTGGAAAACTGAGCTCACTTGCTCGGTGAGAAGGACCTTTTTGGACACATTTGTCCGAGATTTCCTTTTGTGAGTGCAGAGGTCCTTTAGGAACTTGGCATAATTCGGGATTTGCTTAATGGCATCTAGGAGGGGTATATTGATATCCACGCGTTTGAATACCTCAAGAGTGTCCTCCATAGATGATCCCTTTTTGGTGTAGGGAGATGGCCCATTTAGGGCAGCGGGGAATGGGGCTTTAGGCACGTATGGTGGTGCCTTGGAGCCCGTGGGTGTGGTGGTGGGTGGTGAAGTAATGATTGGAGGGTTGCCTCCTTTCTATGTGAACTCTCCTCCCGAATCGAGATAGGGAGGAGGGAGCTTGGTGCTCCTTGCTTTTGGGCTTTCGGTCGGGGACCTCTCGCTTTACGAAGGGATATCGAGCATTTGCTTGGAAGTTACAGTCCATTGATTACCCTCACACTGGTTTTGACCTCTCGGGTTCTGAACTGGCTGACTAGGCAACCTGCCCTCCTCTCTGCGGTTCATCGTGTTGGCCAATTGGCCCAATTGCGCCTCCATTCGTGCAATGGATTGTGTATGAGAATTCACCTGCTGTTGGGTCGCAGTCATCATCTCAAATGCCTTAAGAAACTTATCCTCGAAGGAAGGGTCCCTCGAGGACTGGACTGGCGCTTGATGAGGGGGGGGCCGATGGTTCGCATAGCGATAGGCAGGATTATATGGTGTGGACCATGGCCTAGCGTGGAGTGGGGCATTGTCTTGGGTATGTGCCACGACAAGTTAGGATGATTCCTAAGGCCTGGGTGATAAGTGTTAAAAGAGGGATCACCCGGTTTAGGATAACTTTGAACGTTAGAATACCCCTGAGCAGCGTGAACTTGCTCTTCTGCAAAACCTGGAAATTGGTCTCTCGCCGGACACTCTGTAACATAATGGGCTGGACTAGCACATAGAGAGCAAGCCTCCTGAAAAGTAGGAGGAGGCGGGGTGGAAGTCGAGCCCAAACTCAAAAATTGGTCAAGTTTCTCAGCGAGAGAGTCAACCTTAAGCGCGAGGTGGTCAGAGGGGCTAACCTCATACAGACCCCGTGGCTTTGAAGAACTGGCCGAGGTGGTCGCCCTATCACTATGCTGGTAAGTGGCCTGGTGCTGGGAGGTATCACTCATTGTCTCAAAGAGTTCCCATGCCGACTGCTCATTCTTGTTCATTAATGAGCCTCCACATGAGGCATCAACCATCATCCTATAATGAGAATTCAACCCATCGTAAAAACATTGCACCAACTGCCACTGTGGAATGTCGTGGTGCGGGCACTTCCTAATGAGGTTACCATACCTCTCCCAAGCTTCGTGAAGAGGCTCATTGTCATTTTGTCGGAACGAAGTAATCAGTCTCCGATAATGAACTGTTTTGCCTATGGAGAAGTATTTTTTAAGGAACGCATCCTTAAGTTGATCCCAGCTAGTGATCGAGTTCGCGGGTAAAGTACTGAACCAATGTTTGGCATTCTCTCTCAGTGAAAATTGGAACAAGATTAACCTAAGCACCTCAGTAGGAAAATTATGAATTTTAAGTGTGGAGCTTATGGTTATGAACTCGTCAATATGCTGATAGGGATCCTCTTTAGTGAGCCCGTGAAAGTTGGGCAACGCATTCAATATGCTAGTTTTAATCTCATAGTGGGTTGCCGTGAACGGTGGCAACTGGATGCATGATGGTGCGGCATAGGATGATGGCAAAAAGTGTGTGTGAAGAGGGGCAAGGGCCGCGGCAGCGCCACCTGGCGGATTAGCGCCATTCTCAATATCCCCCATTGAAAGTAAATCAGTCTCACTCTTAACCCTACGTCTCTTTTCTATATCCAGATTGAGAGGAGCAAGTTGGGGTTTCTGAGACCGACGACCAAACATACACAGAGACAAGCAAATAAAAGGGAAACAAGACTTACAGTGAGCAGCAATAACGCTTTTATATCACGGCACTGCTTTTTCACTGGTCGATCCTGCTCGACTGAATGCTTCGCTACTTGTGCCCTGAGTATCACTTAGCAAACAGAAAATTAAAAAGCCCTAAACTAAGAATTAAAATAAAAATTAATCGAAACTTAAGCAACCGTGCAAATTGTCCCCGGCAACGGCGCCAAAATTTGATCGTGTCGTGCCGAGTCAAAATTATATTTATAAGAACTTAGAATTAACTACTACTCAGAAGAATAGCGGTTAAGTCCGAGTGTCGATCCACGGAGACAAATGGCTGAGTTGCGTTAATTCCTATTAGCTTTTAGTTCAATTCAGGAAAAAGATTGGTTTGATTGTTTGTGGAATAATTAAACTGAAGAGCACAATAATTAAAAAGATGAAACTGTTTGGGAAAAAGATCTAGGGTTTAGAATCCGTTCATACCGCATAACCAAGCATCGCATAGATATGATTAATACTCGAATCGCAAAGGATTATCGTTAGGGTTTGCAAACCCTAACGATAATCGTCAAGAAGATATAGCGGTTGTTAAAAGGCATGGACTATCCCATAGCACGGACCGTCTCACTATCGCGGCACGATCCGTCTTACGAGCATAATCCATCTCAGAACTCCAATCGCACAATTGAAAACAATTACATGATTACGGTATTTGAGCACATGAATACAAATACACAACAGATTGGAAGAATAAAATCATAATCTCATTGATCATATGAAATCGAGTTCTTAACATGTAATCCGATCCGAATAATAACCATAATCTACGCAGAAAAGCAAGGTTACTTGGTGAAGAACTTCATCCTCCCCCTAGAAAAGGGGTTTAGCCGGACATGGTGATGATCCACGAGCTTTGATTCGAAGAACGCATGAAGAACACGAAGAACAAAATGTTTCTCTCTCAAAAGTAGCCTCTCTCTAAAGTTGGGAACCCTAAAACAATGTTAGGTTATCCTATTTATACCAAGGGCCCTCAAATTACACAAAAATAAGTCAAAACGCACATTCCCGTCGCCATGGTCCGGACGGGGTTTCCCGTGGTCCGGACTACCAATGCAGAAGGTTCTCTGAAGCTCGCAGCAACCATGGTCCGGACGGGGAAAAGGGTGGTCCGGACCATGGTACCAAAATTTTGCCATTTGGTCCCCGTTTGCTCCTCTTTGCTTCCTCGACGCTTCTAGACCCCTCCAAAGCATGTTTCCACGTCGTTGGGCACTCGGCACCTGTAACACCATTAACCAACAAATGCTAATCAAATAACAACCTAATTCGCCTAACAGAGTATAAGTTAACGAGGTTCAATGGGTGCTTTCCGGCACCTATCAATACTCTTGCACCCAATGGAAACAATTGATTAAGTTCTATATATAAAGAGCTGTTGTTGCAATTTACCCAAAAAAAAAGAGCTGTTGTTGCAAATCTTTTATGCTTATAAGAAAATGCTTAACGACAAGGATGTTGCTTAATTTCCTAAAAAATGGTGGTAGTTTTGTTTATTTGGCTAATGAGTGTGTTAATTTATAAGCCGATTGATTGAATTTCATGGTCATGTCGAGTCGTCGACTAATGTTCACATTTACATTTCTGATAGTATATGGATTATATCATCTGCTACTTGAACTAAAGTGGAATTTGGAATTGCATTTCAAAATGGGTTTCAACTCAAATGTGTAGATTATTAGTGCTTGTTGATACATGTGGTAAATGTAGTGTTATTTTATTTTTATTTTTTTGTCAATCGATAGAAGAGAGATCAATTACATCACATATGAAGTACAAAGTACCAACCCGAGACACTACATGAATTGTGAGAGTCCACGAGACAACCAAGCCCAACAACTTAATCAATACAAGAAATAAGCCCGTTACATGGTAGAAACAGAGAAATAAATAAATAAAGGAAAAGCCCCTGCACGCAGGCAGGGAGATTCGAACTCCTGACCTCCTAGTGAGATGCAAGAGCCCTGGCCAACTGAGCTAGCCCCGTTGGTTAATGTAGTGTTATTTCAAGCGGCCAATAAGTGTTTGATTGCCTCATCAAAATATGCTGATTTGGAATTCATTGATCCCGAGTACGGTTTGGGTTTGTGTAAATTGTTTTTTCTTTTTTTGGCTTGATTAAATTCGTCGGTCAGTGATTCTGAATACTATATACGCAAGAATGTTCCAAATGAGGTCAATATTGAGCTTGAAATCTTAAGAGTAATAGTAATTGGAATAACGAACCTATTTTCTCCTTTTGGACTTGTACTGGGGAATGAAATGATCTTAGAACTTAGGAGTAGAAGGAATGCACGCATGACATCACTTTGTGGTGAGACCCACAACAATTCAACCAATAGGAATGAGGGTTTTGTTCACCCTCTTTTAAGGAAGGTGAACAAAATTGCACTCGAATCCAATTATCCTCTCGCGGTTACAGAAAAATATGATGGACTAATTATAGCATAAACCCCTTTAGTATGTCCTCCTTGCCAAGATGCCCAATTTTTTTCACCCTCTTTTTGTTCACTTTCTTATTACCCTCTTTCTATTGGTTGACGTAGTGTGAATCTGACAAAATGTGATATCATCCTTGCCAAAAAAAAAAAATCCATCGCACGGAATTGCCGCTTGTGAAGGGCAAGGCAATGAGAGAGTTGAGTGCAAAAAGAAAAACTGTCCAAATAACAGGGTCCGTGGGCTTCACTTTGGGCCACCCCAATAGCAAAGGCTCGTGCCTTGCCTTGCTGATTTTTTGGAAAACTTGCCTCGCTGACTTTGATCACATATTCTCTTCTTTTTTTTTTTTTTTTTTGTCATTCGTCATTACTAATCTATTACATGGGGGGAAGGGAGGAATGAGACTCGATTCTGGGATCACATATTCAATTGGGTTTTAGAGTGATAGTAGATCGAATACGAAATAATAAGAGTGAGATAGTAGAATTGAGTCCTACAAGCAGATTGACCAAGTTTAAGTAGAGAGATTATTCAGATTGGGTGGGTCTAACACACTTGTTTTGCGCTTTACCCCGGCCAGCCCAAGGGTTTGGAATGCCCTAGGCCTAGTCTAAAAATTGTACACTAAAAGTACAACACTTAAATAATTTTTTCGGCAACAATCACAAAACGATAAAGTCAAAACAATATAAAAAAATCAACAATCTCCAAAAAGTCCAAATTTTGTATAATGCTCACTCGCTGTCTGTGATAATTGGTTTTTTCCATATACAAACGTAACATAAAAGAATATATACTAACATTTATTTTAGACAAAACCCCACTAAGAAATTTGTTTAATTTCATATAAGAACTTTTTTTAATTTCATGTAATCTGGTCCTTCCATTTGGAAATGGCTTACTCATTCGATAAGATGAGTTTCAGCATGACCTGCTGCAGATTTCAATTTGTTTTGAAACTTCTAATTAATGAATCCATCTCGAGTACCCATAACAAAAATCTCTAGTACCCATAACAAAAAGCTTTGGTTTAGGAGATTGTAGAATGGCTTTAGCCTTTGTGGTTTCCTCCAAAGAGAATGGAGGCAGTGAGACCAAAAGGGGGTTTGTTTTTGTTTTAGTTGGGGCCTTTAGGCCCAATGCTTATTACAATTGTTTTCAGCCTTTTTATTCTCCTATGGGCCTTTTTATTTTTCTTTTCTGCTATAAAAAACTCCTACCCATGCAAACTACTACAGTAAAAATTATGGGAGTGCCCCAATTTTTTAGAGCTTTTTTAGTGCCCTAGGCCCAGACCAAACTCCTACCCATGCAAACTACTACAGTAAAAATTATGGGAGTGCCCCAATTTTTGAGAGCTTTTTGAGTGTCACAGGGTAGGGTAATTACCCATCGAATTTTTTTACACTAAATGTATGGTGGAAAGAACAAGTGTCCACGGCGGGTCCAAACCACTTTGAGGGTAAAAAACACCCAAATATAAACAAACTAAAATTAGCGATTATTTTGCCCACCACGACTACCCACCGAATTTGATAAACCAGATTAGGAGACGATAACCGGACTAGAGAGAAATCAGTCGTGAGATAAACAAGAAATAACCCTACCTAACCTTAATACTTCGCCAGTAGCCACTATCTGTCGGATGATCTAAGAGAGACAAGGCGGAGATGGACCAAATCAAGCCCACATATCGTCAGCCGGAAGCCAAGATGCTGGAAGCTATATCGTTTGAAACTCATCGACACTCGCCAACCCAAATCGGAGAATAGATACACCAGTTGGAGAGGAAAGAAAGAGGAGGACAAGGAGATTGTGTGTGTGCATGGTGTTTGGGGGCTGAAGCTTTTTTTTTAATGATTTTATGAGAAATTCATAATAAATTCCAATTGAAGGCGGAGCACGTGCTTTCTTTTAGTGATAAGATCGTGAGGATTCAAAAAGTGTGTGCAAAGTTTTTCAACTAGTCCAGAAAAGTTGAACGAAGAATGAGCCTAGAAATAGCATAATGATGTTATGAGGTTAAAAAACCCTAGCTGGTATTTTGGTAAGAGAGTAAAGTGAGAGAGAATTAGATGTGTATCTGGTATGGCACCGCTGCGCAAATTTGCCTACTTGAGTCTTCGGATAACTCGATATGAGTCATATAACTTGTAGGGACCGTATTAATTTATTTTATTATAGTATTTGAATTGCATAATTATTTTAGAAACAAGTGTGCAAGAGGGATTACATATATGTTTTTTTTTAACGGAAGAGTAAGAAATTCATTAATAAAAAAAAGGTTACAACCTACTAGAAACATGTATGTAGCTATAGGACTTGGGAACAAATTTGGTGTTCTATAAAATAATTTTGACTTATCACTTATCCAGTATTTTAGTCCTTATAGTTATGGGATAGGTTTCAATTTGGTCCTTATAGTTTTTAAATTCTCAATTTTGTCCTTATAATTTGGTCCTTATATTTTAAATGTTCAAATTACATCCTCAATATTTTTAGTTTGTTTCAATTTGATTTTTTTGTCTAATTACATATTTTCAATTCAAATTCATATAATTATATTTTATGCCTCTAAAGTTTATAAAGTTATATTTACTTCCCTAAATTTGTTTTAAAATATTTTAATGTTATTTTATGGGTTGGAGTGGGGGCATTAGTTATAAGAAAAGAACAAGAAGAGTGGGTCCTCCTAACTAATAGACACTAGGTGTTTAATACTTATTGACTACAAAAACTAGATAATCCCATAATTTAATTCCAAGAATATATAAATCGTATACTAGCTCTTTAGGCATTGGCCCAATTTGTATCCGTATATCTCCGCCCTTGATCGCTTCCCTGTCAAAAAAGAAGACTATAGCAAATCAATATGCTCTTTAGGAGCTTTGGGGCCCTAAAATGCTATCAACACTTATGGGGCTAGTTTATATGGAATTTTGTGCGGTTTTAATTGGGTTACCTGCAAAAGGACGGTGAGATTAGCCTCAGAATTAGTTGAGGTGTGCGAAAACTAGTCGAGACACCTAAAATATAAAAAATCAGTGTGGATGATGATGAGTACAACATTTGTTTCATGACCGTGCTATAAAATGAACCAACTTTTTTTTTTTTTTTGTAGAAGATAAAATGAACTAAATAATGTGGTCGGCTTTTGTTTACCATGCTAATTTCTCATACTTCCTCTCCGTCCCATTTTTGTTTATCATTTTCGACGTTCGAGTCATTTTTTATCTGCTTATATCTTTCAATCTATAGCATTTTTTCATGAAAAAAAACTTATCAAAAAATATTCATATTACATATTTTGAAAATCCATGTCAAGAGACACTCCAAAAAATTGGACATTGACACGAACATTGAAAATTGACGAACAAAGTGAGACGCTAAATATTTTGAGTATTTTTGTTGTAAACAAAGTTAGCTTTCATCACATTTCGAAAAGTAGTACCCTTGTTGGTCTTATATTCGATGAAGATGATACAGCCAAATACTAGCACACATTTTCACCTCAGAATATGCATATACACAGTCGACAGTCTTTCCTCCTCCAATGGACGGTGTGGTGCTACTTTGATGCTAGGGAGTTTCAATCCACATCACTCCCATGTGTGAGTGAATGACTTGATTCATACGTGGACATGCAGATTGTTGAGCCACCAGCTGCTACAATTTTATACTCCTACGTCTTCAAATTGGTTTTTAATAGTCAAATAATTGGCCCCACCCCCCCACCGCCCAAGCCCCACATCCGACCCCCACCATCTTACCTCTCCTGTCAATCTCACTTTACAACCTTGTGTTTTTTGGGGTTACCCTTTACAACCTTTTTATATACACCTCATTTTAGCGGAAAATAAAATAAGCCGGCTACTCGTACAGAATGGAAGGGTACCGAAAATGTATTGACGTTTTGTGGGGCCCACATTCAGGTCTCGTGAATGATCTAAACCGTTCAATGATTTTGAAATTGTTTTTTAAGTGTCTTTGAAAAAATTCAGCTCAATTGAATATGCGTGAGCAGGTGATTCAAACTTCAAGTTATCATTCAGAATTCAGGATCGATGTTAAATTCTGAATGAGAAATTGAAATATTAAATCACTCACTTATGCATATTCAATTGAGTTGAATTCTTGCTACGACACTCGAAAAATATCATTCGCGTGAGATCTAAAAATGGATATGAATGATTCAAACCGTTCAATAATTTTAGAATATTTTTTTTAGTGTTTTTAAAAGAATTCAGCTCAATTGGATATGCGTGAGTAGGTGATCCAAACTTCAAGTTTTCATTTAGAATTTAAGATCTTAAATTCTGAATGAGAAATTGATATATTAAATCACTCACTTATGCATATCTAATTGAGCTAAATTTTTGCAATTACTCTCGAAAAATTATTTAACAGTTCATATCATTCGCGTTAGACTTAAAAATGAGCCCCATAAATCGCCAGTACATTTTCGGTACTTTTTTCAAAAAACCTTAGGTTTATTGAATTTAAAAGGACGAAATTAATCGAACGGCACGTTGAGAGCCAGCCCTTCTTTTTTATCCGATCTTGTTGTTTGAATTCCACAATTCCCGAGGAATCATGTGTTGCTGTGGTGGCAACCAACGTACGGAGTTTGCAGTTCCTCGTGACCATCGGGATCCCGGGGATCCGGGATCTACAAGAAAACTAGTAGTTCGGGGTAATATTGTCCAATTCTATGAGTATACTATCGGAACCGTTTAAGTTGTCTAAAATATTATTTTACCTAAATTCAATTTATCATTTTTGGCATCCTTAAATTCACAGAGACAAAAATTGAATACATTGATCAAAATTTACCGATATCTTAATCGATACCACACAATCGGACTATGCCAAATGGTGTACCAATAGATGTTGGGCTAGTTGGCGAGAATCGTTAAGTTAAGTGACGATTACATCCTTTGCAAAATATGTAAAGGCAATTTGAATATCTAGGGGTATACATGGACCGTCACGAGCACAATATGAGCACACACGTTACTGCAAACATTTAAGTAGGCAAAATAAACGAGCCAAACTGAAGACAACACAAGTATGCAAAGAGTATAGTGCGTTCATCACTTGGCTATCAACTCAATTGGCAACATGTTTTAAATGGAATAACACTCTCCTAATTACTTTAAAATTTTCATTTTTTAAAGTAAAACAAAACTAGCTACTACGTTTAGCATACTTCAATAAATTTTGAACTCTATTTTTAATATACTTAGGCTTAGTTTTCCTTTTGAATTTTAGCAACTCAGTTGCTAAAATCAACCATGATTTTAGCAAGTTGTTTATAATTTAAAATCATATTATTTAAAATATGCAAAATATGGTTCGTTTATTGTTTTTCGAAATCAATGAGTTTAAAATACAAGTTTTTTAAAAGTACAAAAATTAAAGATTGAACCACTTATTTTTTGATTTCAAAAAATGATTTTAACACAAAAGTGTTAAACTCATTTGTTAAAATCAAAGGGAAAACTAAGCCTTAATCAATATTAATCAAAAGTTCATTTTTGTCGATTTTTCTCCTCCTCTTCTTTACTTTCCATAGAATAAAATTCCCGACTCATTTCTTAAAGTCAGATATAAATAGACAAGTCTGACATAGGATGGGCACCTAAAAAAGTGTTGCGACCGTAGGGAGAGGGGGTTTTTGAAGTGTAGGAGCTTGAGGAAGAAATTTTTTTTTTTTTTGTTCAAGGAAGATCATTTTTTGTTTTCGGATGATCATAAGGCGCATATGATGATGAAGATTCTAAGACTGAGAAAATTGTGTATCCGTCGGCGAATCCGACTTTCGAACTATCCAAACGTGTTTTGGACGGTCCAAATTTATTGGGGTAAATTTGCACCTAAAATTTACAAAAAATGCCACCCTTCAATTTGGCCATCCAGAACACATTTGAACGGCTCAAATGCATCGATGACTACAACTTGGCGATACCCGTTTGGCATGCAATCTTTTCCAAACGTGGAAGTGGGACCCGAGTCATTGGCGTCCCATCTGTTTCATGCACCTCCCCCTCCATCTTTTACGGCTTTCTCTCAAAAACTAACGACAGAATTTGGCACGAGTCTCTTTGAAGCAATGCTGTTAGGAGTAAAATATAGGAGCACTTTTTGATACATTAATTTCGCCGAAAATGTAAAAATAACTTTACATTTAACTCTTAAACAATCAAGATGCTCAAAACTTAGGAGTGTTATTCCGCTAAAAGTGTTTTTAGGATAAATTGATTTTTCACTAGTTTTTATGTGATGTATTGTAAGAAACTGACATGTCTTGGTTTTGGAAAAAACTGTTTCTTTGTTAGTGGAACACCCCGTTAAACTAAGATCAAGTTTCTGGTAAGATATTTTTATTATTTTTGGTATTCTTGTTTGTCCTCCCACTATAGTCACGGTATTTTCTCCTTACATATATCACAAAATTACTTTTTAGTGCAAACGACATCCACTATTGACTACAGTAAAAATACGGTATTTTTAGTACATCTTTAGTATGAAGAATTCACATGTGAGTGTGTCATTGATGAGAATTGAGAAATTACATGCATGCCTAACTCGCATCTTGCTTTTTGATAACTCAAGTGTTCAGGTCAATTTACGGCATCTTGACTAAATCTTGGAGCCCCAACAACGCCCACTTGCAGGTAGTCCAATTAAAGCCGCATCAAATCTCCATATGGATTGACCCAAAAGTAACGAATAGCACTTGAGAAAAAAGTAAGACTTTAAGAAAGACTTGAGAAATTTCAAAACCTAAGACTTTAAGAAATGAACAAATTCTTAAATTTTAAATTCTCGGCCGTGATCACCTGGCCCACCACTTGGGTTAACTAGCATCTTGAGACAATCTCACATGCTTGAGTGGAGTGTGAAAAATGGAAAACCTATGGGTACCGACCCTTTAAATTTTAATTTCTCGGCCGTGAGATGGTAACTAGCATCTTTGCACATGCTTGAGTGGAGTGTGAAAAACGGAAAACCTTCGATTGAGATGAATTTTTTGGGCCCTCGAAAAATTTTTGTTAAGAATAATTGTTCTAAGAATAATGAACTGTTTGAATCATTCGTGTGAGACCCAAAAGTAGATCTCTGAGCATGCTCTGTGCATACACATCTGTTCGTGTAGCAAGATCTTTGTGAAAAATGAAAAATCCATAAGAAAGTTACTCACGGTACTCTTTTCCCAATCAACTTGATGGGGACAGGTTGTATCCTAGCTGACAAATCAAGGAATTCCACCTCAGCATTTTGTAAATTTCAAGGAATCTTATCATACCCTGGTTGAAGTAGGCTTACGCTTTACACCGGCCAATCATTTTCCATCTCAGCAAGCCATTTTCCTAACATTGTGTCTTGTAATGTTGGACATGAACAAAAATTCTATGGTTAAAATCCCCTTTTCTCCTATCTTTTTTTTTGGTACATCCCTTTTCTCCTATCACATATATATATGCATCATTGATCATGATGAAAATACAATACAACGTCAGGTGGTCGATATTATCGAGCCAACAAACCAATTGCAAAGAATGAGACAAGTAAAAATATCGTACGTTTCCTAATTGATCATGATGAAAATACAATACAGCGTTAGTTGATTGACATTATCGCCAACAAACCAATTGCAAAGAATGAGACAAGTAGAAATATCGCAGTTTCCTAATTTGCATTTCCCTTCACTCTCGCGATATGTGATGTCTTAAAAATTGAAAAAAAACAAAAAATTATGTTGTGTACAAATAAGTGGAAGGCTGGCTACTTTAAGAGGGAATTATTGGGTGATTTATTCGGAAGTCACAAATGAGGAGGGTAATATTCACCCATCGTCATGTGAGTTAATAATTCTGCACTCCCAAATTGCAGGTTCACTGTACAAAGTCAAAAAGTATATAAATTTGAGATTCCTCCCTCGCGGGGCCCTTAAAAACATATTTTAAAAATATTGAGCTGTTCAAATCGTTAAAATTTGATCCGAAAAGTCAAAAATACCCCTAGGTCAGCACGGAAACTTCAATAAGGGTCCCTTATTAAGGAGCTCCATATTACTATAAGTCACTATTATTACCCGCGGTTTTTGAATTTACTTTCTTTAATAGTTATCTTTGCCAGCAATTTCATGTTACCGCCGGAAGTAGCCACATTTACCGGCATTTTCATTACCTCCGGTAATAGCTTTTTTGCCGGCGGTTTATCATTAATGCCAGTAATATCACCTTTTATCGGTATTTTTCATTACTGCCGATAAAAAAACCGTCAGTAAAAGTTGTATTTGGTGTAGTGAGTTCAAATCAATAAAATTTTGTTGGAATTTAGTTGCATTATATCAGGTTAAAACTCTGAAAACAACTACTCCTATGAAGGTTGTACTAAAACTTAACAAGAGAGATGATTACTTACGGAATTCTGAAATGGACATATGCCAGAACTTTTGAAATTCTCTCTTCTATTATGTTAAACAATGACACCCAATTCCTCATCATGGATGTAACTTTACTGCATCCAGACAATAAAAAACCCAAAAAAAGCTGGTTAATACATCACTTTTTCCCAATAAATATAAAACAATGTGATTTTTGCTAGCTTCTTAAAGGAAATTCATTTTATAAATCACCCATTCAAGAGCTTATTAGTACGGTAGGCTGGACTGGGGACCATTCCGCAATATTTATTGATTTTGGGTAAGCATGAATCGGGTTTTTTTTTTAGATAGAAATAAGAAGATTATATTAATGAAAGTCCAACGGCACTTACAAAACGGAATTCATTATAAAGATCTTGGACAAAGCCACACTAATCATCTAAATAGAGAACAAGAAACACACAAGACAATCGATGTGTTTCACCCCAACCCAGACTTCCGATATCGGGTTTTAAATAAAGGCCACTACGTAAAAGGATTTCAAACTTCCGATATCGTTATTTACTTACATATTGGCCAACACGGTTAAATATCTTATGGTATATGACCGTAACAATAATACCGTTACGTTTTTCAATGCCGCTTAGTATGAATCATATTCCAGAGTGATAAAAAAAAAAAAAAAACGCTCTTAGACGTTTAGAACATGAATGGATGATTAGATCTATATTGATAGTTTCACCAGGTCGCCTCAATTCCCGACTGCACAAAGCACATAAGCACACAAAACCAAAAAATTATCATAACCCATACCAAAAATGGCCTCCATTATTTGGAAGATCACAAAAAAAAAAAAGTGAATATTTCAACAAAAAGAAAATCTTATCTGCCACCCATTGTTTCACCCTATTAGCCAAACATGCTAATTCCCTTGTAATCAGTGAGATTACCCCTCAAATTCCAAAGATTCATCATGTGCCCCCATACCTTCAATACTCTCTCTCCTCTTTTTTTTTTTCCTCCCTTTCTCTCACTAACTTGAGTCTTGAGGCCTCTCCCCCACTATATAAACCTCCCTCATTCACCAACTCTCTTCATCCCAAAGCTCCTTACCTTCTTTTAATACTTCCTTAGCCTACTCTTTGTTTTCCTTTATTCTTCCTTTTCTTTTTCAACTACAATTCCCCTTGGTTGTCAATGGCCACTGTTGAGGTACTTCAAATCCCAGCAAATTTACTATGGTTTTTGATTGATTTAGCATCCAAGCAGTGTAGCTAACTCTAACCAAACTTAACTGACAGTGTTCTAAAAGTCGGACACCTAAGCCGACTAGTCAACTGCCTAATCTAAGCAGTGAGCTAGTTGGCTCCTATTCTACACCGCTAGGCACTCCTTTTTCGCCCGGTTAGCATCTAGCGTTTTTTAGAATATTGATCTGATCTAGATCTTCTTAAGAGATATTAGTTTTTCTATGATCACTCAACAACATCGTTTTCGATGATGATTTTGATCTCTCTATGCAACTGAAACTTCTCTTTATCACAAAAAATCCAACATATAGTGTTTAAATTTATTTCCCAAGGTTACCAGATTGAGGGGATGACTTAAGAAAGTCATTCAACATTAAACAAGAAATCTTAATCAACAGCGATGCTATATGACCAAAAACACGTCAACGTGGGTCTAGCTCTTATGGGATCATCTGTCACCAGAACTCTGTTCATGTTTTGTTTTTCACATATAATTTTAGCTATTGTTATCTGATTATTGGACGGTGCAGGTTGTGTCAGCTACATCAGCACTCCCAGAGGAGGCTAAAATGGAAACAGTCAAGGTTGAAGAAACCACCACCACCGAAGAAACAATCTCCGAAGAGGCAGTGACGGCACCAGCACCAGTGGCAGCAGAGCCGCAAGCAGAAGAGGAGAAAGAAACAGAGACCACTGCAGCACCGGAGGAACCCGCGGCTCCAGAACCAGAAGCCACTCCAGTAGCAGAAGTCGAGACTGAGAAAGTGGTGGTGGAAGAAGCTGAGGTGGTGGTGGAAGAGCCAGTTGTAGAGGAAACAAAAGAGGAGGTTTCTCCAAAGGTGGTCCCAGAACCTGCTGAGGAAACTAAGCCGGAGCCGGAGCCGAAAGCGGAACCTGAAGTAGTCACTGAAGCACCAAAAGTTGAAGTTGAAGTTGCTGCTGAAGAAGAAAAAACAGCTGAAGTTGAAGAGGTTGCCACAGAAGCAGCAGTTGTGAAAACTGAGGAATAAAAAAACTACCAAAACTGTGGCTTTTGGTGAAAATTAAGGTTGTGGATGTTAATTAGGTGTCTTGTTGCTGTCTATTTGGTTCAATAAAGTTAGTACTGATCAGGTAGTGTTGGGCTTGGAATCTTAGAAATATCATATGACCCACTTGGATAGTCCAATGCCTACTTGCCACGTGGCCCGCGACATGGGCATACAGATCAGATGTGGTGGGGACGGGTGATTGGGTTCGTTCCACGTGGCACATGGTTATTGGTTCTAAGTAGGTCAGTTTAGTTGTGTAATGTTGGATGTGTTTTGTTTATGCAAGAGGGTCTATGCCAGCTTCTAATAATAAAATATTTTGTGTTCAATAAATAGCTTGCACATTTTCCTTTATATTTTGCTGTTTCTCCATCTGATCTCATTGGTTAACATTCTCAGTCTATAAACTCACAAAATGAACAAAATTAGCCAACACTAATAATATACATGACAGAATTCCTATACGTATCGAAAAATATTAACAAAGATGTCACTCAAGGTGATATTTTCAAGATACTAAGCTACAACGGTCAGAGTACTGGTTCATAACGGACGGCCAACAAAATGCCACATAGTACAATATGGGAATTCCACAAATCTATTAGGGAAGCATAAATCAAAATCAAGCCACAGAAAATAGTGCTTCAGTTTTTGGCCTTGTGGCTTCCGGAGGGCATAGCAGACAATTTGGATGTGAAACACTTTCGACCACAAGTTTTCTCCATTCAACCCCAAAAGGAAACCAATCATCTTATTTCCATCCACACATTTGAGTACAGATATATAGTCATATAGATTGTATGCATAAAAACTCCCATGGTCATATGATGGACTGATATCAATCAGTGCGAAAATATGCTCAAAAATGGTGTTGATATACTCAGCAGTGCCACAAAATCAACAGTGGGAGAAAGGAGGAGAGATGAAGTGTATGTGGGAGCAGTGCCCTTAAGAGCCCAAAAGGGACCAGCCCAGCTGATCATGTCAGCTGCTTATTCTGCCAACCTTTGGGATTTGCAGCACTTCATGGTCATCATCAAGCCCTCTTCCTCGCCTCTTCTATCTCAGGTTCTCTCTCACCCACAGTATCCTCACATGGGTCTCCTATTATATGAATTTCCTTCAACTTTTTGTGTCATTCTTTGTTTATTTTGTTCCTGCGATTGCAGTCATTACACATTTTATTAAGCCATGTACAACTAAAACAGAATGGGCTTCAAGAATTTACAATTGGACTATTGGCTGTGTTTGGATGACAGAAATCTTGAATAGGAATAGGAATATGATTACCAGGAATCAAATTCTTAGGAATTTTCTTGGGTAGGAATAGGAATATGATTACTGGGAACCAAATTCCTAGGAATTGGGTACCTGGAATAATTTCATTTCGGTGTTTGGATTAATCAAATAATCTTATGTGGGAACCAATTATTTTAGAAATTTATTAAAGTTAAAATTTTCTTTTTTGGAATATGTCATCAGGAATCACACTCATATTCATGTCTCTTCCAAATGTTGGAATCATAAAAGAATCGTATCACATTTTCGTTCCTGTTTCTTCCAAACGTTGGAATCATGGAAAGAAGGTATCACGTTCTCATTCCGCTCAAGATTGCCGCTATCGGAACTGAGCCCGGAGGTCTTGAAGTTTTATTCAACCTCAAGGCCTGCAAAACTTTGCTGGACGATTATAGGATTTGTGCATTGCTTTTTGGCTTTAATTGATCAACACTCTGACGGAAAATTTTGTATTTTGAGAATACTGATGACCGTGGAGAGTTTCCAGATCCAAGATGGATAGAGTTCAAACATAAGAATCGAATATGGAGTGATTTCGGGTTGGGAAAGGAGAGGTAAAGGAAAATATATAGAGTATGACAGACTTAAGAAGCTAATTTTTCTATCTCATTTCCTATCGTTTTCTTCAGTGAAGTCATCTCCAAATCCCGCATTGAATCATTGGATTAAATATTAATGCTTACTAATGAATAATGATCCAATCCAAACACAGCATAAGTGGGACTATCGGAACACATATGCATACTACCCAACCAAACACACGTTTGGAAGTTCTCATCCAACATATTTGTGCTCAATGTATAACTTTGTTTTGTAGGTATTGGTTTTTGATTTTCAACCTCAAGATCCTGAAAATATATACGTAGCACTTGCAGCTCTATCTGGCAAAAAAATTCCGGGTAAGCTCGCACTCGTTCAAAAGAAACAGTTTTTCCATTCTGGTTCTACATCTCATCTTTCTGTAGGACTGAAATCTGAATCCTCTCTTTCAATAGCTCCCTGACTAGACAAACATTGCTTTCCCTACCTTCTTAATTTGCTGATACGTTTGTTTACTTAATCCAAAACAGCATACCAATTCTACAGCTCTAAAACTTGCATGGCATACCGGAATACCAAAATGAGAACACAAAACAAAGCAATCACATAAGACTAAAAAGGAATTGGGTGATTTGGCTCAGCTTAAAGCCTGCATCCATGGTGATATACAATAGAGGGCCTCAGTATGAAAGAAAAAACAAAATTTTCGACTCAAAGAAAGGATGGCAATAACCCTTACTGGTAAAGTAAATTAATATGCAGCGAGGAAACGAGGAAAGAGTTCAATCGTTCAATGGAATGTTTACTGTTGCTTGCTTTCAATATCTTTTGCTCTTCACATACCAATGTCAGGATTTGTTCTAACGAGGAAGTTGCCGAAGCTCCCAAAGAGTAAATGCTGGTTCGTTGGGCAATCCAGATTAGATGCTGTAGATGCAGCAAACAAATTCAATGAGAATTGGCAAACTGATTTGAGAATAGGACATCACGACTGTCGAAATTACACAAACGGTAATGACGAACAATTCCTTAGAGCTACATATTAAATATTTCGCAAATACATTCTCCACTTAAACATCCAGTTCGAAATTACTATGAATTGGCGATAATAGCACCCACCACTAAGGCACTAATGCATGTTAAGAGATTTTCGTCTTATATTTTGGGAGTTTAAACTTCCTTTTGAAAGAAAATTAGGCTCTTGACATTTTCAATTCTTGCTTTTTCCTTCTCTCATAGTTATTCCCATGGCTTCTGAAGGATTGGTTGAGTATCTCACAGGCAAAAAATATGTCTTGGAGCACCTAAGAAGAAACCAGGGGAAATGAAGGTCTGTTATCAATTTTCTTTGCTTGATAATTAAAAAATCATGTTTTCTTCTTAACTCTTCAATCGATGAAATTTTCGCTCAGAACAACAAAATGGATCATTTGCAGCGAAAACTCTGTACTGAAAATTTTGTTAGCTTCTTCTTGTAATTTACAGGATAAATTCAACAAATGGGTGGTAAGGAAGACCTTCATTGATATCGTTAGCACAAAGAGAAGCAGAAAAGAACCTTAAATAGTCTACTGATACTGTTTTCAAGTAAAGAACTGAAGTTGCACGAAGAATGCAAATCATTACAGAAAAAAACAACTGCTACTAACACAAAAGAGCTGGGCATTTTGGCGGCGGCATGGGCCATGGCACTCATTCACTAAATACAGAGAACTTACCAGAGTAGACATGGGCTCCAGTAGATAGATATAGTATTCACTAGTAGGATATGGCAAAAGAACTTAACTAAGAAAGTAGTCACCAAAACTCGCCGTTACCTCTGTCGCCGGCGGGGCATTTTCTCGAACCATATAAAGACAACTTTTATCACTAGACAAATGAAAGAGGAGCAAATCTTGCCATCCCCTTACAGCACGAGATATCATCTGGGGTGGGTAATTAATCAATGAATCTGATATTGTGGTGATGAGATTGTTTTCTTTCTTTTTTTAAATTTACTCAAATGAGATTGTTTAATGAAACTCAGCTCTTGATTATTGCTATCCCTTTTCCGGTGTCCTCAATCTCCACAAATGCCTTTGATGATGACAAAATTACTGTGAAAGGTGTTTCAAATAACACATGTCATGGTAAAAGTGCCAACGACACCAATCTACGAACTAGTATTTCAAATATTGTTCATGTTTGAGACATTTCAGAATCGAGTAGTCTTCCACTCTGGACTGTGGAATGTCGCAAATCAAACCAAATTACAGGAGAAGAATTGAAGAAGATGAATATGAAACCCTAACTGTGTTTTGACTGTTTTCTCAATTTCTGTTGGTTCTTCTCATTATAAAAGATCGAGGAGCAATCTGCTCTTTTATATGAATTACAAACACTGACACACTCATGAAATTAAAGCCACATGCAACTGAAATGAAACTCAACTGGACAGCAGCCCTTATAGACTAAAACTAGCGCTATAATTGACATTCAAAAAACAACTATTACAAATAGCAGAATACCCCACAAGATTACATATTTAGACAAAACCCCTATAAGCTAATGAGACTGCTTAACATCCCCTTGCAAACTGATGGGAGCGTCTACTATCATCAGTTTGGACTTGAGCAATTGAAATCGAGCCACACTCAAGGGCCTAGTAAAAATGTCAACAAGCTGGTCCAAGGTGCCAATATGATGAACCACAATCTGTTTTGCTTAGAACCTTCTCCCTAATAAAGTGGTAATCCACTTCAACATGTTTAGTTCTAGCATGGAACACAGGATTAGCAGCCAAAGAAATTGCAGATTTATTATCACACCAAATTAAGTGAGGTAAAGTAGGAGAGACATGAAGATCCAACAAAATCTGGTGTACCCAAGTGATCTCAGCAACAGTCTGAGCAAGAGATCTATATTCTGCCTCTGTAGAAGAGCGAGCGACAGTCTGCTATTTTTTTGCACACCAAGATATCAGATTAGACCCAAGAAATAAGCAATAACCAATGGTAGACCTGCGATCTAAGTGATTACCAGCCCAGTCAGCATCTAAGAAATCTGTGAGTGACAATGAGCCGGGAGAAAATAAAAGCCATTGATGCAAAGTACACTTAAGATACCTGAGGATTCTTTTGACTGCAGTAAAATGACTTTGCTTTGGTGCATGCATGTGTTGACAGGCAACATTAACAGCATACGATATCTCAGGCCTAGTAAGAGTTAAATATTGCAATGAACCAACAATGGTTCTATACCAAGAACAATCAGGAAAGTCATCATCCAAAGCTGACAGAGGAGGTTTAATAGAAGATGGGGTTGAGCTGGATTTACACTCAGTCATACCAGCTTTACTCAAAAGATCCATCGCATACTTGGTTTGAGATAGCAATAATCCAGATTCTAGTTTCTGAACTTCAATTCCCAAAAAATAACTGAGCAGACCTAAATCTTTCATGACAAATCTAGTCTTAAGAGTTGTAATCAACTGAGCAATGTAAGAAACATCACTACCATTGACAAGTATGCCATCCACAGAAAAGAACAAGAACAATACTAGATTCTGTAGCAATAGTGAACAAAGAAGAATTAGCTTTGCTATTTGTAAAACCCTGTTGCAGTAGAAAGCTAGAAAATAAAAAATACCAGGCTTTAGGGGCCTACCTTAGACCACATAATTGCTTTTGCAGTTTACACACATAATGTGGATGAGATGGACTCGTGTATCCCTGAGGTTGCCTCATAAAGACCTCTTCTTCTATCACTCCATGAAGAAAGGTATTGGATACATCCAATTGCCTAATATCCCAATTATTTGTGACAGCCAGACTAAAAACAATTCTAACTGTGGGTTGCTTAATGATAGGACTAAAGGTTTTTGTAAAATAAATTCCCTTTTCTTGTTGATTACCATTAGCAACCAATCTAGCTTTATATCTAGCTATACTACCATCTGAGTGACGTTTGTTCATAAGAAAATCCATTGGCAGCCAATGATATTACCCTCAGATGGTGGAGGAACAAGGACCCAAGTACCCTGCTTTGCAAGTGTTTGATACTCCTTTGCCATGGCACTTTGCCATTCTGAGTGCTTAACAGCTTCAAAAAAAGAGCCAGGTTCGATGATAGGAGAATTTGTAGTGACAACAACAGTTAAGCTTAGAGGTTGAATAGGTTTATGAATGTCATTTTTGGACCTAGTAACTATGTGATGAGTATTAGAAGGAAAAAGTGTGAGAAGAAGGTTGAGTAACAGGTGCAAATGAGGAGTTAGCATCTAGGGAGAGGAACCATGAACTAATGTAGAGGAAGCAAAAGTAGGGACAACATCTAACATGGAAGGTGACAAATTTTCAACAACTGGAATGGACTCAACAACATTAGGATGAGACAAATGATCAGTAACAGGAACTGACTCAAGAACAGGATGAAGTGTCACAACTATTTCTAGAAAAGTTGTTAAGGGAACACTAAAACTTGTTAAGGATGAAGTGTCACAATTAAGAGAGGAATAAGGAAAATCATGCTCAACAAACTTGACATGCCTTGAAACGTACACTCTGTTATCAACAGGATCTAAACACTTATACCCTTTAGAATTTTCATAGTATCCCAGAAAAACATAGGATTTAGACTTGGATTCAACTTGTGATCTGTGTAAGGTTTTAACCAAGGGTAACAACAACATCCAAAGGGCTTCAATGTCATATAGTCAAGGTGTTTGTTAAAAAGAAGAACATAAGGAATTTTGAACTGTAAAGAAGTATGAGGCAATCCGTTGGCTAGGTATACAACTATTGTGAGAGCCTCGAGCCAGAATAGAGTAGGAAGCTTAGCTTGAAGCAAAAGGTTATAGTAGTTTCTATGAGATGCCCGTGTTTCCTCTCCACAACCCCATTTTGTTCAGGGGTATGTGGACAGGTGGTTCGATGTATAACACCACTAGTTAGAAAAAGATGAAGCAAGTAATGATTGACGAACTCTCCCCCATTATCACTCCTGACAGTTTGAATAGTTTTGTGAAATTAAGTATGAACAAAGGCTTTAAACTCAGAAATTTTATACTTGGCTTCTGACTTATAATGCATAGGAAATAACCAAGAATATCTAGAAAAATCATCAATGGTTAAAAGGTCATATCGAAATCCTTTATTAGAAGAAAAAGGAGAAGGACCCCAAACATCCATATGAACAAGCTGAAAATTTTCAGTTGACCGAGTTTCAAAACAAGGAAATGGTAGCTTATGGCTTTTGGCCATGCTACAACAAGAACAATTCACAATATGAGACTATTTGATAGGTAAATAGTACTGTTTTATTAGAGAAGAAACCAAGGAACTATTGGGGTGGCCCAGCTTTTGATGCCAAAGCATGGAAGAAGCTAATGTAGAGTCACTTACAAGAGCACAAGAAGGAGGCACTGCTACAAAACTTTTAGAGCAACTCAGGATAGGATATAGTCCCTTGTGGCATGGTCCTTTGTACAGAATTTTCAGAGAAGTCTTGTCCTGAATGACAAGACCAGAAGAGTCATAGATAAGGAAACAATTATTATCTTGAGCAAACTTATGCACAGAGATAAGATTATGGGAAATTTCTGGTGTGTGCAGAATATGAGAAAGTTGAAAATCGACATGTGGAGTATGCAACAAACCTGAACCAGTATGAGTGATAGGAATAGATGATCCATTTCCAACCATAATTCCTTCGGGTCCAAGTGAAGGCTGAGGGTGTGAGACATTCTGTAAGCTGTTAGTCACATGATTAGTTGCCCCACTATCAAAGAACCATGGTTGAGAAGTATTGGGTTGTGCAGCATTGGGATATGTCACATTCATTTGTATTGGCAGAGTCGTCATGTAGGCTGAAGGAGGAGTAGAATTCAACTGTGCAGGTTGACTAATCACAAAAGCTGAATTAGGAACACCAATTGAATAGCTTGGCATAGCACTTTTGTTTATACCAAAGGAAGATAAACCATTCATCCCAAACTGTCCATGTTGTCCAAAACCAGGTGTAACTGTTGCAGTTGACCCATGTGAACCATGATCAGTTGAGACAATCATATCAGAATTCACAGGAAAACTAGCCAAGTGTGCTTGAGACAATTGTGTAATAGGTAGAGATTGATCAGGAGGTAAATTACCAAACTGCCTTGGTATAGCTTGTATCTCTGGAAAACCAACATTAGGCGAATATGTCTGAGTAGAGACATTTCCTCTCCACTGACCAGGAGTTTGTTCAACATTTGGATATTGATTCTTGTAGCAACAATAGGCTGTAATGTGATTTGTTCGACCACAAATAGCACAAGGATCTCTAGGAAACCTAGAGCCTCTACCCCCTCTTCCTCTATTAAATCCTTTAGGACCTCCAGCAGGTTGTTGTACTTGAGGATAATAATTGTTGAAAGAAGGCATTTGTTGATTGTAAGCATATGATACTTGATTCATGGAAGAACCTTGTGAAGGAATAGATGGTACACCACTGTGTGAAACAGACTTATTTGAGGGAGTAGTCACAAGAACGGTCGATTTATCCAAGTCAGTACTAGAATCCTGAAGAAGTTGAACATCTTCACTATTCAAGAGAGCCACAACCTCATCAAAACTAAGTTTTGTTCCTCTTGTGCTAAAAGCCCTAACTGCAGTTTTCAAACTGTTAAGCACAGGAGGTAATCCTCTCAAAGTATGAAACACCAATTCATCATCGTCCACCGGACTGCCATTAGCCGCTAATTTCTGTGAAATTTCCTTGATCTTATTGATATATACAGCTATAGTAGATGTCTTAGTGTGATTGTATAATTGTGTGCGAAGTTCTTGTGCATGATTCTCAGAAAGATAGTTATATCGAGTTGATAAAGAGTCCCAAACCTATTTCGCTTGACGTAACCCTAGAACATAGAGTAAGGTACTCTAAGATAAAGAGGTTATCAAACACGAAAGAAGTTGTGAATCGATGAGTTTCCATAGTTGAAACGCTGGATTGTCCACTTCTATACCATTCGCGCCTCTAATTTTTTGTGAAAGAATTGGAATTGATCCGTCAAGTTATCCAAGAAATCCGTTGGCATCCACAACATTCACCACTTGAATCCTCCAAAGCAAATAGTTGGATGCATCTAGCTTGATGTTTACAAGAGAATGAAAATTAGAAACCAAGAACGCCAACGAAGAAGGTAAAGTTACTTCCGTCATGATCAATCATCGAGAAGATTAAGGATTTTCAAGAACAATGGTTTCAGGATCTTTGGATGTAGGTCACGTGCTCTAATACCATGTGGAATTTCTCAAATCAAACGAAATTACAGAAGAGAAGAATTGAAGAAGATGAATATGAAACCCTAACTGTGTTTTCTCAATTTCTATTGGTTCTTCTCATTAGAAAAGATCGAGGAGCAATCTGCTCGTTTATATGAATTACAAACACTAACACACTCATGAAATTAAAGCCAAATGCAATTGAAATGAAACTCAACTGGACAGCAGCCCTTATAGACTAAAACTGGCGTTATAACCAACATTAAAAAAGCAACTATTACAAATAGCAGAATACCTCATAAGATTACATATTTAGACAAAACCCCTATAAGCTAATGAGACTGCTTAACACTAAGAGTGTCTACTACTATTCGGTTATGAAAAGTCTTCCACCCAACTACCAAGTCGGCTCCGTAGTTTTAAATATCGGTTTTGCGACACGTAACAGTAACGGTTTGGTTGTAACGATTTTGGTAGTATCGAATGTTACATTACGGGAATCATGTGTAACAGTCGTGAATTTGCTAAAATCACTAACACCTATAAATTGCAAGGGTAAATTTCACTTACCTCCCCTAAGGTTTCTGACAACAACATATACCTCCCCTCACGTTTCAAAAATTGCACTGACCTCCCCTCTGGTTTGGTTGTCCGTTAGAAAGCCTTTAGTATGTAACGGAAATTGCTTACATCAACTTCTAAACTCATTTCATTACCCATTATACCCCTTTAACTCCGAAATTAACACATATATACATATTTGGTTTTAAATATCCATGTATAAGTTTTATTTATTATTATTTTTTTTTAACAAAGCTTGAAAAAACTTTTAAAATATTTTGAAGTCAAATGTATATCTAGGCATAAATGTAAAGGAATTAGGGTTTTCTTTTCTTTTTCATGAAGCTTCAATTTTAATTTTTTTTTTTACAAAGAATAACAAAAATTTCCAAAATATATGGGTTTAAATTCATGTAAACATTTTTTTTCCCAACCCTATACCATGCATCTTTACACAAGTAGATTTGCTCAACTGCTTTTACTAATTTTTCCAACCTAATTTTGCTCAACTTAACCCTATACCGTGCATCTTTGACTACTTTTTCAACACATGAATATTTTGAAATGAATTCCTCATCAAAGATATAAAAAAAAAAAAATTTGCACTGAGACCTCCCTTATGTGATGAGGAATTCAATAAAATCTTTGCTCAACGCATTAAAAACCTTTACATAAGAACTAACTTACCCCATTTAAAGTTATTTTGAGTAAGTGAAATTTATCTTATTTGATAGAAAAAGTAATGAATTCCTCATCAGTAAGTCTAGATTTTACGGAATTAAATTTGCATAACTTCAATATAACTAATAATTTAAAACTAGGAATTAAAAAAAGAGAGGCAAAACAATGAAAATTTTAAGTTAGTTTTTACTAAAAAAATATATTAGAGATAAAATGAATTAAAATTCATTTTTTTGGACAGCTAATAAAATTCTAGACTAAATAACTATTGCATTAACTCCAAATAAATTAAATTATAGGTGAAATTAAATTAAATATATAACAAACAAGAAAGAGAGACCTATGAGAGGTATCTGTAATTGTTACAAATCCTAGGGGAGGTCAATGAAACGTTAACAGAAGTTACCTAACAACACTGATAGGGGAGGTCAGTGCAATTTCAGAAACCTAGGAGAGGTGATTGTTGTTGTCAGAAACCTCAGTGGAGGTAAATGAAATTTACCCAATTCGCAATGTACACATTATATTTCTCTTATTGACTTATTTTGTCACATTTTGGTCGATATTAAGACAAACAATAACACATTTTATCCATTCTTCTTATACAAAATGAAATTTACATTAAAACTATCTGAGTTATCAAAGGCTTCAGCGGCTTATTGGATAAATTTAGATTAATGTTGTAAGTCAATTGTTATAATAAATTAATTTTGTTGGACAGATCCTACATCATTTCATGTCACACAAGATAAATTGCTCGTATTATAGTACTCTCTCCGTCCCATATTATTTGGCATCTTTATCTTTTTGAACATCTTAAAAAATTATTTATATCTCATAATGATGTTTTTTATTATTCCAACAACTTTGTTTAATAAAATTAATTGAGATCTATCAAACAAGATCCATATTAAATATAAAAACTTAATAAATTAAAAATTATAGACAATTTTTTAAGACGTCCAAAAAGAGAACGAGGCCTCAACAATATGGGAGGGAAGGAGTTTTGGTGAGGTTTGGCCTAATAAGCTAACTTAACTTATTTTTTGTCTTTATTTGATTTTTTTTTTTTGCGTTTGTTAGTTTTGGAAAGGGAACGACTCCGCATATGCAGTGGCGGCTCCAAAATTTTTGTACAGGGTGTTCAACATTTACCTTAACTCTACTAGCTCTACTAACTAGTATATACATACAAAATTTTCATATATTAGTGTGAATAATGAGACCAAATGATATGAAAATACATAAGATGTCACAATTTTTCTCAGTGAATTCTATGTTATTGGATCAAGTAAAATTAAACCGGGGGATAAATACACTAATATATATTTATTATAGAAATTTGTGTGTCGAATAGGTTCGCACAAATATTTATTTTTTAATATAGAGAGTTGATTGTTGCTCAGAGAGAAGTTATAGGACGATATCAATACAATAGATATTTTTTCCCCTAATTTTTGTCTTAAAGAGTGCACTTTATTTTGCATTGGTGCATTAAGGATTCTATTGTGAATTACCACGATTAGTGATTGTTCATAATATAAATGTTCAAACAAAACCCAATATAAATTTATCACATTTATAAAATATAAAAAGCTTTAGAGTTTACATTGACCATCTACGGGAAGACTTTAAACTTTAGTTGGTTGTCTACATAAAATTAATTTTTGGGTGTAGATCGATACGTCAATCGAGCTTGAACCTCAAAGAGGGCTTTCACTACACAGGATGGCCAATTTGGATGTATTGGACTTATTGCTTTGAATCCGTTGACGTATTTTAAGACTCTCTTTCATCCAACTTCGATAATCCATGGTGCCCATTGCGCGGCACCTACAACTGTTTAGAGTCGCCACTTGGTTTAGGCTAAACCAAGAAAAAGCCTGACCAGAGATTCTAGCCATGGATTCGCAAACCAAGGGTACGGTGATCCCTCTCCGCCTAGCCACAAAGACTAGCCTATACTCACTCAACATAAAGTTGTTAAATTATTTTAAGAGACTTCGGAACAGATATGGGTGACGACAAGAAATAAAACATACAAAGGATAGGGACAAGGGATCATGTAGAGCAGAATAACGAAAATCAAAATTAACTACTTTGTATGCACATTGATCTGTCGGACGCAATAAAAATTCAAATTAACTACTATGTATGCACATCGATCTGTTAACCGCCAATCAGTTATGGCGGCCGGCAAAAATCGACAACTGCACAAAATTGATTAGTCGGCCAACACAACAATGTGCCGACCGATTTTCCACTCTCAACACCAAAATAGAAAAGCACGAACAAACATATATTAAAAAAAAGGGATTTAGAAAATACCGACAGAAGTAGACCAAGCTATACAGTTAGTTGAAAGACTGTGCAAAATCTCCACCACGATACCTCAGTTATTTGATTATACAATCAAGGCTTGATTTGCACAGTCTTTATAGATTAAATGCATGAAAAGCTGATGAACACTGCAGAACTCTTTTGGATTTGAAGGTTTTGGCTACTCTCTTGGTGTTTTTGCTCACAAGATTGCTAGACTACGGATATCACTCGACACCGAAATGTTGTTGATGCTAGGGTTTCGAAGCTAGGGCTTCATGTGTTGAAGACAATGAGAGGGATGGTTGTATAGTGTAGAAGAGAGGTAGAAAAATCTGATCATAAACTCATAGGAAGGGGTCATAATTACAGAGTGCTAGGAGAGAGTTTGAGATAATTATAAAGAATTAAACTAAATATGAAAAATAGTTGTTAAATCAACTCAAACTCTATCCTAAAGAGGTTTAGGAGTGTTGGGAAAGTGTAAATGATCAGATCGAGAGAGTTCAGACCTACCAAAACACCTTCGAAACGAATCAGCATTCCAGAACGTTTGCGAGAAAGGTTAATCTGTCGGCCACCATATTGAAGTGTTGGTCGGAGAAACAAAGTGACAGCCGCAAAACACAAGTCTAGGGCTTCATTTGGCAAAACTGTAACTTGTGGCCGCAACATTGTTACCTTGTGGCCACAACCTCAAAGACTGCACAACAAATCGAATTCCACGGGCTCGCTCTGGGCATTACCGATCTCCAATTTTGACGTGGTTTGAACCTTTGGAAAGCTTGTTAAGTGTAATTCTAACCCAAGTGGTTTGGATCCAAAATAATTTGTATAATTAAATAGATGATGATTTTACCCTCAATGGGTCGAAAAATGAATGATTTTGGTAAAATGCTCGCATCTCTCTCATTTCAAATTTGATTGAGACATAATATATATCGATAAAGAGGGTTTTGAAAGTACTAAAAGATGGTAGAACCCAACCATAAAAATATGAAAGCTTGGTTTATCAAAAGTGGGCCGAAAGCAGACCAATTGAAAGATTAACGAAGCCAACTAAGGCAAAAACACGTTCTAAGTGTCATGCGGCACTTCCCTCCCTAATTCTAAGGCCATCTTCATTCCCTAAGAGTTTCACATGGTACAAAAGCATCTCATTCCTCATCAAAGCATACGTAATCAATTCGTCATCGGTACTTCGCCTGTGGCGGAGCATAAAATATCTACCAAGCCAATTTAGGGTGTCTACAGTGAGCTGATTTGTTGAGCTAGGTGATCAAATATTTGTGAGTATGGTGTTCTACAATGACTTCACTAAACTAAAACTAAAATTTTTACATGTATTTCTAAAAAAAAAAAAATCTTGAAGGCGTTCAAGTGACCACCCTTATCAAAGGGTCAGTGGCGGTTGTACAACCACCATTCAATGGTCACATGAACACCCAATAATTTTTTTTTGCTTAGAATACATGTATAAATTATGAGCTAATGTTTCTTTGAACACCCAACTCAAATATCAATGAACACTCAATTTTAATAGTCTTGAACACCTACTCCAAAACGAATTGAACACACAACCCAAAACCAATTGAACACTCAATCACAACACAATTACACACCACCGATCTAAGTAATTCATATTTAAACACCTAACACATTACCTCAAATAAAGCTCGCAATCATAACGGGAAAAAAAATGAAAAAGTGAATGGAAAAAGAAGAATCTATTGGTGTATATGCTCTGCGTTCTCTCTCCATCTCTATTGTCAATGGTCCAAATGTATGAATTTCGCATTCATGACAATAACTACTTTTTTTCCTTTTTGGTGTAGTTAGCTTATAGATTACGGGCAAAACTTTAAAAAAAAATGCATCTACAATTCAGAACTCGTTAACTTGAATAATATTCTTTCGAATTAAAGATTACGATAGAAAATCTCATCATGTCATCCTAAAGAAAAACGTAGGAGTATTTTCGAAAAGGTCGGCCCCAGCATACTCTCTACAATTTCTTTCAAAAAGGCTTTAGTAGATTAATAAGTTGGTTAAATGTTGACACAAAATATAAGAATTTTGTCTAGAACAACTGTAAAAATTTATTCCCTCCATTCTTGAAACACTATTTATTACGCAATACAACAACTTTTAAAAAAAAATTAATTATTTGTTACTAATATATTAAGTTCTCATTTCGCCTCATAATTAATTTTTTCATAATAGAGTTTATATTTTTTTACTGCACTATTTATACTAATAGATGAGATTTTGTAAATATATTATTGGCGGTTAATAGATCAGTTAGTGGAAACATTCTGAACATCCTTTGTAAATTATATTCCTAGAGCTGCCACTGCAAAAGGTGGAGCCGCCTCTGCGCATATGTGTATAATTTGAGTTTAGGGGGTTGGAGTCTTGGAGAGAAGCAGGGACTCGGGAGACCTCCTTCCCATTTGAAGACTTGGCATCATCCAAACTCATCAGAATGTTTGTGGCGAACTTATTCATTGGACGACTACTTGTTTCGGATTGCAGATGAAGCGTTCGGTGAAATTCCCTGCCTGGCTGTTGAGTTTCCTGAGGAAGCTCCTTCTTGGCCTCAGATCACCTGTCTGTACCCAATCTCTATACCCAAATCTCTGTACCAAGCCAACAATGAAGCCAAATGCTGCCATCTCTCTCCAACTTCAAGTCTTTAACCCAAACCACAAACTTAACGTCCAAACCCCTCCGTTTGTCTAGTAAATAAAATTAACAAATCAAACTTCTTCTTTCTTTCTTTTTTTTTATTTTGGTACGGAATTGATAGGAGAATCAATACCTGGTATATTTACTCTGTTTAAGAAGATGATAGGTTTCTCATTTCGGACAATCGACATAGGAATTGATTGGAGAATCAATACCTGTTTTTACAGGTTTCACTAGGACTCCTCCAGCCTCTCCCAGTGATCTGCTGCTGTGTATTTGTTGTCCAAAATTACATATACCCATAGAAATGAAAGAAACATCAGATTTAGACATTAAAAATCGATGGCATCTATTTTCGTAACCACAATGGTTTCCATTATCATGGTTATCGCCATCTTGTATGATCTTGTACAATCTTTTTTTTTTTTCCTTTGATCAGATGATCTTGTACAATCTTGTACTACACACTTTCCATTATTTGGAAACATGTTATGGTTTAACGTATAAGCAAAAATATGCTTTCCCCGTTTACTTTGTTTATGAGATCGCTAGACCTAGAAGTGGTTGATATGTTAGCAACCAACTTTGAATTTGTAATTATGTCGATATCAATCCAAGATTAGTGCACTTGTTCTTCTTCTTTGTTTAAAGTAAATCTACCAGCAAAATCCCTGTTAGGAACCAATTAATCCCTCGGATACACTGGAAAAATGACTTCAATCTGTTCAAATTCAAAGTGTTTTGTCTTGTCTATGTACATGATAAAATATTCTATTGGCCGTAAATAAAAAAAAGATATGTGTTATATTTGCATGGTCATTTAAATTGTGCACCTTGTAGGAAGACATTGGAATAGTTAGTGCACCACCAGACCCCATGCGTAGTGTTAATTGGATAATCCTTATCATATTACC
>CM029273.1:8772881-8802608 GCA_016920895.1 Vaccinium myrtillus | reverse complement strand
CCTCCCACTAATATTGTCATGGTAGTATATGAATGAATGGTCCTTGCAATATGTTAAAGGTTCTTTTGTTGCCAAGCACGTCTATACACACTACACATGCAAGTCAAAGTTGTTTCGATGGAATTCATATTTATAAAAGGGCATTTCATAATAGTAAGATTCTTAACTATTGTTGTTAGAATAAGCTTATATTAGTATTTGTCCCACATTGACTAATTAAGTCTTGTACTGAGATCCCTCATAATATAAATAAGAGTATTATGTGTTGGGGTTCATTAACACCCTTACACCTCTCTCTCTCTCTCTCTCTCTCTCTCTCTCTCTCTCTCCCTAAATAACATGGTATCAGAGCTAGGTCTTGGAGGATTTTGGACAAGACTCTCTTGGTTATTGCCCCGTTGTTTGTGCCATAAGTGCACTTTGTTTCGTTGTGATCCCAATGTTGTGGATCCATTGTTTAACTCTCCACGTGCGGGTCAGGGGTCGCACGTGCGGGGGAGTGTTAGAGCTGTCTCACATTGGTTAATTATAACCTTCGAGTCTAGTATACGAGCCTGGGCAGCCTCTCCACTCATTGCCAATTGGTTTTGAGTTGGATGCTTTAACATGGTATCCAATTGGTTTTTGGTTGTGGTCGCATGTCAGGGGGAGGTAGTTCTCGTCGTGGTAGTTCTGATTATGGTACCCGACAGTGTACCCATTGTGGGGGTACAAATCATATAGTTGAGTATTGTTATGATCTTCATGGTTTTCCCCAGGCTCAACCGGTTGCTATTTCTGAGGATGCTGGACAGTTTACTCATTCTTCTGCCAATAGTAGGGTGACTATCTCAGCAGAGGAGTATCAACAGTACCAACGCCTATTGTCACTTCAGACAAGTTCCTCCATTGCTACGTTATCTCAGACAGGTTCCTCCGTTGCTTGCATTGCGTCTTCTCATTCTTCTAATCATTGGGTTATTGATTCTGGTGCATCTGATCATATGACTGGTACTCCTTCTATTCTTTCCGGTCATCAGTCTCTCAGTAAACCATCTCGTGTTACCTTAGCTGATGGTTCTACTACCAACGCATCGGTTTGGGTTTTGTTCATGTTACTTCCTCTCTTACTTTGGACTCCGTCTTTGCAAGTTCCTCGTTTTCCATTAAATCTTATGTCTCGTTAGTAAACTTACCAAGTCTTTGAATTGCTCGGTCACATTCTTCCCTAATGGTTGTGTGTTTCAGGATCTCAAGACGGGGAGGAAGATTGGTGGCGGTGTTGAGCGTGGTGGCCTGTATTACTTCACCGATGATTTCCACCCTAGCTTGGTTGCTCTTCAGTCATCAGTGTCACCATATCAACATCATTGTCGTCTTGGTCATCCATCACTTGAGAACCTTAAAAGGCTAGTGCCTTCATGTAGCCTGGTGGATGCTTTGCCATGTGAAGTCTGTGAGTTTAGCAAACATCATAGAGTGTCTTTTTATCCTAGGGTTGAGAGTCGTGCATCGCGTCCTTTTGAGTTAGTTCATTCGATATTTGGGGTCCAATGCATGTTCCTAACATTTTTGGCTTCCCAGATTATGTTATTTTTGTCGATGATTTCTCTCGTGTTACCTACCTTTATCTCATGAAAGAGAGGTCCGAATTATCTTCTATTTTTCATCATTTTATATGGAGATCAAAACTCGGTTTGATACTTGCATCCGCATATTTCGTTACGATAATGCCCGTGAATATTTTAAAAATACTCTTTCTCAATTCTTTGATGATCACGGTATTATCCACCAGTCCTCTTGTGCTCGAACTCCACAACAAAATGGAGTTGCCGAACGCAAGATTCGACATTTATCAGAAGTTATGCGTGCAATGTTATTTCAAATGCAAGTTCCTAAGTCTTATTGGAGTGACGCAGTTCTCACTGCCTGCTATTTGATTAATCGTATGCCCTCTAGTGTTCTTGGAGGTCAGATACCCCATAAGGTATTGTTTCCCGGTCGTCCCCTTTACTCATTACCCCTTCGGATTTTTGGGTGCACATGTTATGTTCATGCTCTGGATCCTAACCGGAGCAAACTTGACCCTCGCTCCATTAGGTGCATTTTTCTTGGTTACTCTCGAACTCAAAAAGGATATAAGTGTTATTCTCCATCTTTACGCCGTCCCTTTGTGTGCGCTGATGTCACATTTAATGAGTCACTCCCATTTTATTCGGAGCCTGTCACTACCAATGATCGGCTTGCATCTGAGTCTGTATTTCCTATAGCTGTCCCCTCAGGTACTGGTCCTCCACCAAAACATTTGCAGGTGTATGTTCGTCGTCCTAAAGTTCCACCAGTGCCATCTCAGCCTGAGCCACTAGTGCCATTTCAGCCAGCACCATCGCAACCTGAGCCATCTGAGCAAACAGGCCCACCTTCGCCCACCGCTCCGTCTTCCCCTCCGTTGCGGGATCCAGATGATCTTGATCGTCCTATTGCCCATCGTAAAGGTATTCGGTCATGCACTTTACATCCTATTGCTCAGTTTGTTTCATATAACCATTTGTCACCATCCCTTCGTGCTTTTACTACTTCGGTTTCTTCCGTTTTTGTTCCTAACACTGTTCAGGAGGCCCTATCTGTGTCTGAGTGGCGGAAAGCAATGGAGGATGAGATGTCTTCTCTTCATCATAATGGCACTTGGGAGTTGGTTTCTCTTCCTGCTGGTAAAACTACTGTTGGTTGTCGTTGGGTATTCACTGTCAAGTATCATCCGGATGGCACTATTGAGCGGTATAAGGCCCGCCTTGTAGCCAAAGGCTATACGCAGACATATGGGGTTGATTATGCTGAGACCTTTTCCCCAGTTGCCAAGATAAACTCTGTTCGGATTCTTATTTCTCTTGCTGCTAATCTAGGTTGGCCCTTATTTCAATTGGATGTCAAGAATGCCTTCTTACATGGTGATCTGCTCGAGGAGGTCTATATGGAGCAACCTCCTGGGTTTGTTGCTCAGGGGGAGCGTTCTCGGGTTTGTCGTCTTCGCAAAGCTTTATATGGTCTGAAGCAATCCCCTCGAGCTTGGTTTGGTCGGTTTAGTGATGTTGTGCTGCAGTTTGGTATGCGTCGATCTCATTCAGATCACTCTGTTTTCTCTCTTCAGTCAGAGCGTGGGAAAATAGTATTGATTGTGTATGTAGATGATATCATTATTACTGGAGATGATCAGAAAGGTATTGATGAGTTGAAGCAATTTTTACAGCAACAGTTCCATACTAAAGATTTGGGTAAGCTACGGTATTTTTTGGGTATTGAGGTAGCAAGATCCAAGGATGGAATTAGTTTGTCCCAACGAAAGTATGCATTGGATATTCTTGAGGAGACAGGTTTATTGGGAGCAAAACCTGTGGAGACCCCAATGGATCCTAATGTGAAACTTTGTGTTGATCAGGGGGAGATATTTCCTCATCCAGACCGGTATCGTCGCTTAGTTGGTAAGTTGAATTACCTTACCAATACACGTCCTGATATCTCTTTCGCTGTAAGTGTGGTGAGTCAATTTATGTCAGCTCCTCGTCTTCCACACTGGGAAGCTTGTCTTCGTATTGTGAAATACCTTAAGGCTCATCCTGGACATGGTTTGTTTTATCGGTCTAATGGTCATTTGCGTGTTGAAGCCTTTACCGACGCTGATTGGGCAGGATCACCATCTGATAGACGGTCCACTACTGGATACTGTACTTTTGTTGGAGGCAATTTAGTCACATGGAAAAGCAAGAAACAAACAGTGGTCGCAAGGTCCAGCGCAGAAGCAGAGTATCGAGCCATGGCGCACACATCTTGTGAGATTGTGTGGTTGAGAGCTTTACTCAAGGAGTTAGGTTTTGATGTGGAGTTACCTATTCCTATGTATTGTGATAATCAAGCGGCGATTCACATTGCTTCAAATCCAGTATTCCATGAGAGAACAAAACATATTGAAGTTGATTGTCACATTGTTCGTGAGAAGATAGACGGTGGTGTGTTATCTACTCCATTTGTTCCTACAGGAGCTCAGTTGGCTGATATCTTCACCAAACCATTGTTTAAGCCACGGTTAGAGTTTCTATGTGACAAGCTGGGACTTTTTGATATTTATTCTCCAGCTTGAGGGGGAGTGTTAGAATAAGCTTATATTAGTATTTGTCCCACATTGACTAATTAAGTCTTGTACTGAGATCCCTCATAATATAAATAAGAGTATTATGTGTTGGGGTTCATTAACACCCTTACACCTCTCTCTCTCTCTCTCTCTCTCTCTCTCTCTCTCTCCCTAAATAACAATTGTTAATTACAAGATTCTTAATTTCTTATAGTAAGTGACCGGGATTTACCAGATGTAGGTACATGGTGAGGTATCTCTTAGCACTTCATTTCATGCTGTACTAAATTACTAATCAATAGAGGGATTACATAGCTGCTAGACAACCAATCCCTCAAAGAGGGCCAGTAGACTACATCGCAGCATTTCATATTTGGTATTAGTATCCCCCGCACTATTGGTTTTGGGGGATTACTTATCCTGCAGAATTGACTGTGGATAATTGTTATGTTTGCTGTGCAGATAAACATCTTTTCTGTATTTCACTTTTGTAACTTCATTCATTTTGCTGAAGGACTGATGTGGCCCAATGCACAGATCCAGAACTCTCCAGTTTTCTCCAACAGGGAGTTGATCAAAATATGTAATTGAAGTACTTGATGAAAGACTTTCTGCTATGGTTCCCCATCAAATTCCACAAGTACTCATTTCATTAATCTGCATGCTCAACAATATGATTTATTTAAAATTCACAATTCGATTCACCTTCCAATCAAGCATGCATATTAAGCACTTGTGGGCTGCAAGTACGAGACAATCAATGAAATACATGTAATTTGATTCGCACGCATGCACGCATATAAATGCATACACGAGTCTGTGGAGAAGAGTTGACACAGGTGTGCTGCTACAAGCTACTCCCTCCGTCCATTTTTAAGTGTTTAACTTTCCATTTTGGGCTGTCCCTAAATAAGTGTGTGGTTTGAAAAGTTAATGGGTAAAAGGTTGTACAATTATCATTTTGCCCTTTTGAAAAGTTAGTGGGTAAAGAGTTAATGGATAAAAGTGGAGGATAATTTTGGAAAGTAGAGGTAAAAGTTGATGTGAAAAGTGTAAAGTAGAGGAAAAAGTTGATGTGAAAGGTGTAATGATGATGTTTATTTAATAAGTTGGATTTACGAAGTAACACATTTAAAAAGGGACGGAGGGAGTAGCTTTTACCGCAATCTGGGTAGAGGTAGTGCCCCTAATCATATCATTTATGATGCATTATGAGCATTGCTTGCTTTATCATATTCTGTGGAAGTGACAGAACATATTACTTGGTGATTTGAGCATAATGGACTCTAGTTTCTTGCTAAAGATAGAATGCTACGGTTGACATAGTAGGAGGGACAAAACATCTGTAAAACAATTGGTTCCTTTCTGGAAGTTTCTTGGATTGGCACTACCACCTCAGAATATCTATCAGCCATAGAAAGTTGGAGCAGTTGACCTTTTTTCATGTTCCTTTGTGCCTTCTGTTATAGACATGAATCCAACCCTACAATTGACTCTTTTTATACTTTCCTCTCTCTGAGTAGGAAAAACACTAATTACCACTTCCACTGGATCATATGGTTATCTGTTCTTCTAGAGATTTCCTCGCAAGTGCATCCTATTGACAGTTGACATGCCAAAAGGAGGCTTGTATTGTCTGGTTAGTTTTGCGCTAGCTCTTCAAAATCCAGTAAATACGACTGTTTTGGTTCTTGTTGTGGCATGCGTTAACGAGGCTGCAGAATTGAATTTTGCCATTTGAAATCCTTTTAATCATCACTGATCAATGTTTTCAACCTGCTCCACTACCCTGGAACCTTTTATGTGACTCTTGCATCAAGAGATGAAAGTCAAGAAAATCCATATTTGGAAAAGTTCTGAATTTGGTGCGAGAGTGGTATTGCTGTGGTCTGATATTTCAAGGCTTTGCCCACACTATTATTTTCTAGGTGCCCTCTGGGTTGTCAGTGGCCCCGAGCACACCTCAAATAGCTAAGAAGTCAAAACCAAATAACAAAGTTTTGACCGACCACTTCTAGCATGCTTCATGTGTGGCCTTTTCTGTCACAAAGCACCTTAGTCTACTGTGTATCCAACTTTCCGTTGAATATGCTCATTATTTTTTTTTCCTTTTTTTCTAAGCAAAAAGTGTGGAGGAGGAGGTTACTCGTGATAGCAACCTCCCGTGGGCGCGACCATGGTGACTCCAGACTTGTATTGGGTTCCGTCAAGGTCCTCACGGACCAATCAACCTCAGGTTTCTAGTTTCTACCACCCCATCAAGGGCTCATGGTTCACATCTGAGCCAGCAGGATTGCAAAGCACCAAGGTTCATCGGCTGTGTACCTCAAACTTGCAACCTCTTGAACCCAAACAAGGTGGGAGTGAGCTGCTTACCACTAGGCTACCACCCACGGCTGTATTTGCTCCTTTGTGCTGTTCTTTAGGCAAGTTGTTTTATTGTCTTTTCATTGAACTATCTTCGAGTGCTGTTCATAGAGCATCATTGTACGTTCTCTCTCCATCAAAACAACGAAAGAAACAGGAGGAAAAATCTTGACATTATGCCTTATACCTAGTTGTCGGAAACCTTTTTATGGGGGCCTTTCTGTTTTTCCAGATTCTAAGCTTGTCAAAGCATGTACAATCCAAATATAGTTCATTGATTCTCTGATTCTTACTGCTGCTATTTGCGTGTGTGTGTACACCTGCGTATTGTGTGTGTGTGGGTATATATTCTTCATTTATACTCTGAATCTTAGCAGACTGTTCAGGATTTGTAATCGTTGCTATAACAGAAAGTATCAGGACTTCTGCAATCAGGTTGAAGAAGGAACCAACTTACCAGCCAACTTGAAACCTAATCTGAAATTACATCTCTCTATGAAAATAGGTGTGTTTTACTATAAAAGAACACAAGATCGTCACAAGTAATGTCTCCTTCATAGCTCCTACATAAGGATGGCATACCGCAAGCTATCATTAACCATGAGCTGATTCATCTCCGATATCAGTGCGAATTCACTGGATGCCCAGGCTTCATCAGCAGCATTGATGGTATGAGGATGAGAAAGGCATGAAAGAAGGGAGAGCGGAGCTCGTATAACTCCATGTATGATTGAGAATCCATTCCACCTAGATCGCCTTCTATCCATTCCTCGGACAAAGATTGGTAATTCAGCACCTCCATTTCCATCTTCAAACATGCTCTCATCGGCTACTTTGGGACTCTTCCTCATGTTTTGGAGGTTCCGCCTCATCACCACCAGCATCCACCACATCTCTCCACCTGATGCTCAGACCTCCTTTCAAGAATGTACTTGAGGTACGTTGACTTGATTAGTATTGAAGAGATTGCTTACCTTCCGTCTTTATATATATGGCTTGGGACAATGGCATGTTATGGTGGACTTGCTAGTGCTAATGCTTATCACAAGAGTTTATGGGTACTTTTAAGGTCTTCCACTTATTTTTTCTTTTCCATTATTTTTCTTAATTTGTGGGGTCTTTCAAGGCCAACTTGCCGACAAGATCTGCCTAATTTCTCTAGATTTAGAAAAATTAAAGAAGAATTTCATCCAAAAATTGTTGTCGTGGTGAATTTTATATAATGAATCCGATATGGTTTATTACTAGTGCTTATCGCAATGGTTTATGGCTATTCTAAGGACAATTTTTTTCCCCATGTTTTTTTGAGCTTGTGCACTAGATTTAGTAAAATTGTAATCCTAATAGGCAAAATGTCCTTAATAAGATCTTGAGCTGAAAAAGTTTGGGAGCTAAATGTCACTATATATCCAAGAGTGCGCAATACTCAAGAAATTGGCTTGATCCAACAATCTGAACCATTCCATCAGGAATCTCTTCCCAGGCATGTTTCACTGTCTATATTTTGATCGGTATATTTGCATTGTTTTAAGAGCCTGAAAACCTTCTCATCGTGGTCCATCACTTAGACATATGGGAATTCATAGGACGATCGATACCTGTTTTTGACAGGATTCCTCCAGTCTCTCACATTGATTCTCTACTTCGTATAGATGAAAGCTATGCAATGTATGAACAATTTATACAAACATAGATACGAACACACATTTTCCGATTTAGATACTAAAAAACTGATGGCTTCAACTTAATAACCAAAATGGTCATCGTTATCATAATCTGGTACTACTTACCTTTATTTTGAAACATGGTAATATGTTATGGTTCTAAAGGAAAATTTTATTTTTCCCATTATTTTTGTTTATTTGGATTACAAACCCAGAAGTGGTTGATAAACAAGCAAGCAATGTTAAATTATTTCTTATCAATACTGGTTCAAGGTAATGGACTTGTTCTTTTTTCCTTTTAACAGCGAATTTACTGGAAGACTTCTGTTAGGAACCAATTATTCTATGGATACACTGGAAAACTTGCTTGAAATCTTAAATAAAAAGGTGATTCCATTTTCGTTTTCGTTTTCTTAAATCCAAATTGCTTTGTCTGTATTAACCTCATAAAATATTTTATTGGCATGATCTTTTAATTTACGCACCTCGAAGGAAAGACACTGGAATTGATAGTGCACCATCAGACCCCATTATTAGTCTTCAATTACAAAATAGTTATCATGTTATCTCACTATTAATTGATATTTCCACATGAATGAATGCTTCTTGCAATATCTTGGAGGTTCTTTTTTCTTTCCAAGCACTACTACACTAAACATTGACTAGTGCTAATGGAAGTCACTATTCAATAGAGTATGGATGTGCAAAAATTATTAGGATGTGACTGGGATAAACCAGATATAGGTACATGGGTGAGGTATCTCTTAACCCACCAGCCTTTAAGCATATCCATAAGTGGATAATGATCTTTGTTAATTTTTTCTATTTATGAAACACGATGAAGAAGGTCTGATTTTCGATTATTTCACTGAATTCCGTTACCCGAATCTTGGTTCATCATATCCCAAACAAAAACTGAAAGGAAGAACACGACAATCAGCGATTGACTTTGTGGGCCTGTTTTATTGGCCAGATTAGACATGCGACTGCATTACATATTTAGCGACTTCATTTTATGCGATTGAATGCAACAATTGGTTGAGGGATTAACCTGTTAGAGCAATAGCTAAATTATCCAATTATCTCCAACACAAGCTGATCAGTCAAAGTAATAGCAGTCATTGTTGATGAAAAGCTTTCTACTATCCAAGCCCATCAAATTCCTCCAAAACTTGTGTAATTATCAATCTGTATGAGATACAATAGTATGATTTTGTTGAAGTTCACAACTATAATTCAACCAATGAAGCATGCACTTAAGAATGAATTGGGTGCAGAAGAATGAGACCATGTCTGCAAAGCATTTACCGTGATCTGTGAATGTACATGTATGCAGGATTATGTTGAGCAGATTAAGCAGAGTTGACACAAGTGTTCTCTTGCTATGAACTAGCTTCACCACAATCTCTGTAGAGGTAATGCTACTAACCATATCGTTCATGGAGCATTATGTGCATTAATTGGATTATCATACTGCATCAGAGTGAAAGAACATATTAGTTGGTGGATTATGAATATACAAAGACAATACTTTTCTTGACTGATGTAGAATGTTTGGATTGTAATTGGCAGAGTGGCAAAAACATCTTTAACATATAGGTTTCTTTATGAAGTTTCATGAATGGCATTGAACGTCTCAGAATATCCACCACAGAAAGTTGAGCCGGTGACCCTTTTCTCAGGTCCCCTTGTACCTTCTCTTATAGACATGAACCCAACCATATGATTGCCTCTTTTTAGGCTCTGCTTTCTCTGTAAAAAGAAACACTAAATACCACTTTCACTAGAGTAGATCATGATTATCCTTCCTTCCAGAGTTTTCCTATTAATTGTGTCCAATTGAGAGTTGACATGCCAAAAAAAGGGGCTTGTGGATCGTTTTGTTCAGTTTCTTGCTAGCTCTTCAAAATAGAACAAATCTGAAGGTTTTGGTTCCATCATGGCACCGGCTACTTTGGTTGTAGAAGTGAATTTTTCCATTTGAAACACTTCCAAATGAAAGTTGGCAAAATTAATCTTTGCAAGTTTGAATTGGCTGCAATAATGATGTTTTATAGGTGCCCTGCAGGTTTCCAATCGTTCACAAACACACCCCAATGAAATAATAAACCACAGCCAAATCTCAAACTTTTGACCAATTTCTTCTAGCATAGATGTTTCATGCTTGGCCATTTCTTTCACAAAGCTAGTTAGTTTTTTGTGTTTCCAACTTTGCCTTGAAAATACTACTGTGAGTGTTCTTTATAAAGCAAGTTACTTTATTGCATTTTCCTTGAAATTGCTTCGAGTGTTGTTCACAGAGCACTATCATTTTCTCTCCAACAAAATAACAAACAAACAGACAAAAAGAAGACCACCGATGGTGGTAGCCTGGTGGGCAGGGTTTCTCACATTTTCAGGGGAGACTCAGTTTCGAGTCTTACCAGTAGCAAGGGATTGTGGAGTACACAATTATGCCTACTTGTACCTAGGTGGTGCCATGTTGACGGCCTGTCCTCACGGACAGTAGCTATGGCTCGAACCGGACATTCCACTGGCGGGTCGGGAGCCCCTAGAGTCACGCCCAAGGGGAGTTGCTACAATGATTGCCCCCTCCCACCTTTATGTTGGATAAAAAATAAAAAATAAAGAAGAACAAGAACAAGAGAAAAAGTCATTATTCCTTGACATTATGCTTTATACCTAGTGGTAAAAAACCTTTTCATTCGGCACTTTTTTCCCCGAGATTCTAAGCTTATGGACATATTTGTGACTTTAAAGCACGTATCGATTCCAAAGAGAAATTTTTGGGTGCGAATAGGGTATTGCTAGCGTGGTATCGATCCCTTGGGCACATCCGGACCATCTAAAAATGTAACCGACGGTCCGGATGTGTTCCGCATTAAAACAAACTTTTTTTGTTTCAAAGCCGAACACATCCAAACCATCGGTTGCATTTGTTAGACGGCTCGGATGTGTCCAAGGGGTACCACGTGGTACCCTATAAGCACCCAAAAAAAATTCGATTCCAAATGTGGGCAACTGTTTCACCGTCTCTCACTGCTGCTATTTATGCTTAAGTGTGTGCATATCTAATGCCTATACTTTTATTTTTCACACCGAAGCATAGATGACTTTTTAGGATAAGCAATCTTACAAAAGGACTTCTATAACCAGGTTGAAGAAGCAACCAAACCAAGTAAACCAGCCTACTTGAAACCAAATAATATGAAATTACATAGAGCAGATAAGTAGATTTTTTTTTTTTTTCCTCTCGATGGAAATACGTATACTCCACTGTAAGAAATTCTCAATACCAGATGCATGGTTGGACATCCAAATTAATCTAATCAAAACACAGGCTATTCTTCATGAATCCATGCATTTACAAGTTAATTTCTTATGATCAATCTGAAATCTCTAACCTTTCCCTATATCACCCAGAATCTTTAAAAGACCCAAAGATCATCACATATTCACATGGAAGTAATGTCTCCTTCATATCTCCTACATGAGGATGGCGTAGCGCAAGCTATCATTAACAACGAGCTGATTCATCTCCGATATCAGGGCCAACTCACTGGATGCCCAGGCTCCATCAGCACCATTAATGGTATTTGGATAAGAAAGGCATGAAAGAAGGGAGAGCGGAGCTCGTATAACTTCATGTAGGATTGAGAATGCATTCCATCTTGCTCGCCTTCTATCCGTTCGGTGGACAAAGATTGGCAATTCAGCTGCTCCATTCCCATCTCCAAACATGCTCTCATCAGCTATTCGGGGACTCTTCCTCATGTTTTGCAGGTTCCGCCTCATCACCGCCAGCATTCGTGGCATCTCTCCCCCAGATGCTCAGCTCCTTTCCAAAATTTACTAGATTTACCTTCCCTTGATTAGTTTGAGATATTGCTTACATTCTGTCCTCTATATATATGGCTTGTGATAATGGCTTGCTATGGTGGAGATGCTAGTGCTAGTGCTTATCACAGAGTTTGTGGGTGCTTTAAAGGACTGTTCACTTGTTTTTACTTTTTACAATCTTATTCTAAATTTGTGGGGTCTTATCAGGTCAAGATGCCGACAAGATCTGCCTAATTTCACTAGTTTAGCAAAATTCAAGAAGAAGTTATGGAAAATTGTTGTCCTAAGGAATTTTAAATAATGGGTCCTTGAATAGATCTAGAAGACAAAAAGTTTGGCCAATTACTAAACAAATTAACTTGATCTTGCAATCTGAACCGTTCGATGAGGGATCTTTTCGTGGGAATGTTTCACTATCTATACTCATTAGAATATTGAATTGTGTTTTCTAGACCATCGTTTAGGCAGTAAAAATTGTCAAGAGAATCAGTTCCTGTTTTAGACAGGTCTCACTAGAATCCCCTCATTGTGTGCCATCGTTTCTTCTCATTATCACTATTAAGATGGAAACAATAATCAAATTTAGATAGCGAAAATTGATGGCTTCCACTTTCATAACCACTATGGTTGTCATTGTCATTGTTATGTACTACTTAAGACAGTATTTGGAAACAAAATCTAGGGGTTCAATACTTCATCAATGTATTAAGAGAAAATTTTGTTTTCCACATTCATTTATTTATTTTATAGAAGGATCATAATAGCCACAAGGGGTTGACGTTAAATTTTAACGTCAACATTAATTTATGAACCCATATTCTCAGCAGATGGACGGCGGAGAAGCCCGGGCAAAGTTTAATCTCAGCAGCAACTGAACGGCAGAGAAGCCAGTGCAGAGTTCAATCTCAGCCATTCATCTTAACTACTAAGGGTCCATTTTTATGGAAAAACCTACAGCTAAGATAAGTATATCACTAGTAAGATTTTTTAAACAAATCTTGTCCATTGAAACCACTTTTAGACTACTACTGCCACACAAACTGCTCTCTGCAGTCCACTTTGCATAGAAGCCGGATTCTTGGTTTACTAGCAAAATCCCTTTTAGTAAGCCAATTATGCCCAAAAACCAGCTAGCACCGTTCAGCTGTAGGTGGCCGGAAGGCACTCCGAAGCTTAAGCTAATACTCGCTTGATAAAGGAAGAGCAAAACTCAAGTGGGAGAAATAGCATACCTCGGTACTATGCACGGGTACGCCACGTGACAAGATCAAATACGCACCCGAGGACCAAACCGTACAGTCACTGCGCGACAACGCACAGTGCATAGCACGTCTGCGTCCCTCGATGGGTTGTTATTGGTGCTATGTGGCCGAATGAGAATGGGGTTGCCCCAGTGCTTCAGAGCATCTTAGGGTTTGGTCAGGGCCCGTCCTAAGCCCCTGACCACCCGGACTGACGGACCTACGCGTCATGGACTGGGAGAAGAGCCTGTTTGAATGTGGATTTGGGCTTATTGGTGCTATGTGTAATCTCCGGCGGCTACATACAGATTTGGGAAATTAACTTGAAAAATGCTAAAAAAAGTTATTTTGCTTTTGTTTCTCCTTTTTTCAACAAATTTGATATTGTCTGTATTATCTTCTTCAATTATATATTCCATGAATATATTATTCTGTCCACCATGTAGGAAGACACTGGAAAAGTTAGTGCACCACCAGACCCCATGATTAGTGTTCAATTTGACAATCCTTATCATGTTATGTCTCATAATCATTCTATATTATCACATAATCAAATGCTTATTGCAATCACACAAAACTTGCTTGTCAAAGTTAACCTAATGGGGTCAGAATATTACTATTCTACAGGGCATGATTGTGAAAGGATTCTTAAATGAAGTGACCAACATTAACCTAATGGGGTCAGAATATTACTATTCTACAGTACTTATCGATGGAAGATTTTCGACAATGGAATTTATGGAGGCCCATCAAATTCCTCAATCCTCAGATTTCATTAATCTGAATGTAATGCAATTGATTTATTAACATTACAACAACTATTCACAATAAGGAATAGACTAATAGTACTATGTTTGACATGTATCTAATATACATCTGTTGAGCAGATTTAAGAAGATTGAGCAGAGTCGACACAGACGGGTGGATTTTGTTTTCCAGAGAAGATTGGCTTAATGTTGGCACATTGGGAAGTGGCGGCGCCGCCTTGTGTTCCGGTGTTGGCTTTTCCAGTGTAGGCCAGGTCAATGTCACCAACCTCCACATTTTGACATGGGTTGCTACTGCTGCAAACTAGCTTCACAGCAAGCTGGGTAGAGGTAGTGCCCCTAATGTTCTTGAAACTCACGTTGCTGATCTTCACAAGTGATGGATTCTGAGGAAAAGAAAAAACACAAATCTTGAGTTACAATTCAATCAAATGCGTATATCTCCATTTGAGTTTCAATTTAATCCAATGGACGTATCTCCAATCCACTAGCGAATAAAGAAACCAGTGCCAAATTAGTCTTCTGCGAAAAAAAGACTAGTTTTCTGCGAGAGGGAACAAACAGGAAGTACCTTCATGTTGCACTGGTTATAGGGGCAATAAGCTTGATCGATGAGGACCGGGTTCCCAACATTGTTCATGGTGATATCCTCAAAATGCATATCTGAGGCAATACCAGGAGCAGGGGAAGAAGGCCATGATTTCACTCTCACACCATTCTGCGTGTTTGTCAGAGTGCAGTTTCTGACCGTGATACCAACGACAGGAGCTTCATTATTGTACCTTCCGAGGCTTCCAACACTAAATCCATGACCAGGCCCACACGTCACTCTCTCCACATTTACCTGCTGGCTGCCATCACCAATGGAGATGCAATCATCTCCAGTCATTATTGTTGTATCGGTTATATTAACCCCAGTCGAACGCCCAATGTGGATTCCGTCGGTGTTGAGGCTAGTTTCGGGCGCTGAGATGGTGAAGTGCTGGAAAGTAAAGTTTGTGCAGCCAAGGAGATTGACATGGAAGTTCTTGCTGTCCTTGGAAGTTATGTCCCGGACCACTGAGTTGGTTAGGAAATTGAACCTCAGGTTCTGTTTTCCAACGCAAAATGAAATTTAAGTTGTTAATATGAATATAAGACTACACAAATTGATTTTAAGTTTTAAGTTTTTGTGAAAGTCCAGTCCATTTTTTTGTGAAAGAGCTAGTGGGCAACAGATAGCCCTTCTCGTTTTAACATTGAACCATATCAAATCGTATGGCTACATCCTATCTGCATTCGACCTTTTCAAGAACTCCGATCCTTGGAATATAAATGTTGGCTTACCATGGGAATTGGACCGCAGTTGGTGTTCTTGCTGCAGTCATTTTGAGCCCAAGCGGTGGCGCCTTGGCCATCTAAAATTCCATTACCAGAAAGCGTGAACTGATCGACATTTCCGATCGTGAGCCAGCCGTCGGACTTGACTTGGGCTGGATCCGCCGGGGCCAGCACGGTGCCTTGGACCTGGATCCCCACTGGAGCCTTGCATGGGCCCAGGATATTGACTACTGTTAAGAAATATGTTCCCCCGGGAATGAGAACCGTGCTTGGAGTTGTTGATCCACATGCATCTTTCCAAGCACTCATTAGAGCCTAAACATAAAATTTTCAAGAAAACAAGATCAAATTAATCTAAGCCGCGATTCATTAATACCATGCTTCATCTCTTTACAGAATGATGTAACTCAATACGGGTCTCACTTGAAAAAAGACAAAAACACCCACGAAGATTATTACTTTGACAAATCGTTTTATTGTTGTTTTCCGCAAGATTTTTCAAATAAAAGGGAACTCTCTTCTTAAGCAATGATAGCAAGATTTTTGTACAAAATTATGTGGCTCAAAGTAGAATTTTCACTTCAAAACAAAATATCGATGGAAACTATTAAATTTAACAAGAAATTAACACAACCGCGCGTCATTTATCGTATTAAACTTGCAATATTGATAGTTACCTGGCTAATATCCGACTTGCCACCAGCTTGGGCCCCATACTTCGTTACGTCAAAAATAGCAGCCTGGGTTTTTAGACCTTGAGCTAACAATATCAAGAAACAAATTGCTATGATTCTGAATTCCATAACCATATTACAGCTAACAAATTGCTATAATATTTTGTTAGCTGTAATATCCGGCTTTTTTTTTTTTCTTTATTAGGGAATGAAGCAATGTTAGATATGTTAGAAGCTGCATATTTATATATGCCAAAAAACAGAATTTGAGGCCACTAAACTTCTGAACCATATCTTAGCTAATTTTGTTTGAGGCTAAGAGTGTTTCTGTTCAACTTCCCATTGTAAGCTTTTCGTTATCCACCAAAATTTATTAACTCAACCTCCCCCTCTAATCCAGGAGCTAGTTTTAGGTTAGGTTAGTTCTCTCTCTCTCTCTCTCTCTCTCACACACACCCGCAGACAGAGATTCTTCCTTCCTAGACAAATCCATTTTGGCTCGTCTAGTAGGGTACCCCAGCTCCATGGATGATAAAAATCTTCCACTCTTCTTGGGCTAATTCTAATTCTAAGGATACAGATACGTATCAACATAATGGTGCACAGATTGCCAGTGGGTCCTACATACTGGTCCCAAAAAAAATCTGGGTCGTCCATTAATTTTGGAATAAGTATAATTGATACCGGCAAAAATCAATTTAATCAGATACTCTAAGTGCTTGATTTAATATATCAATTATTGATTTAGAATCTAAGATCCTGAATTCTGAATGAAAAATTGCAACATTTTTCAAAGGCTTATGGTCATCCGGTTGAGCTGATTTTTCATAAGACCACTAGAAAAATTATTGTATAATTAATGAACGGCTCAAAATTTTCTTTTGGGACCCATACATAAGCCCCACTGGCCAATCTGTGCACTATTGATCAGCCCCTCAGATTTCATTAATCTGAATGTAATGCAATTGATTTATTAACATTACAACAACTATTCACAATAAGGAATAGACTAATAGTACTATGTTTGACATGTATCTAATATACATCTGTTGAGCAGATTTAAGAAGATTGAGCAGAGTCGACACAGACGGGTGGATTTTGTTTTCCAGAGAAGATTGGCTTAATGTTGGCACATTGGGAAGTGGCGGCGCCGCCTTGTGTTCCGGTGTTGGCTTTTCCAGTGTAGGCCAGGTCAATGTCACCAACCTCCACATTTTGACATGGGTTGCTACTGCTGCAAACTAGCTTCACAGCAAGCTGGGTAGAGGTAGTGCCCCTAATGTTCTTGAAACTCACGTTGCTGATCTTCACAAGTGATGGATTCTGAGGAAAAGAAACAAGAACAAATCATTACTTACAATTCAATATATACCCATTTGAATTTCCAGTTTTTGTTTAGATCGTCGTTAGATGACCAATTTAATCCAATGGCTATTTCTGGAATCCAATAGCCAATGAAGAAACTAGTGCCGAATTAGTCTTCTATCTAGTCGACTAGACGTTTAGTTCAGTTTTCAACGACGAGTTTCCCATTTGATAAAATCTGCTAAAATCAACAACGGAAGCCATTTGCTAAAATCTTTAATTTTTTCTCTCAGAAGAATCCTTATTTGCTAAAATCAACTGCTGATTTGAACAAATGTTGATTTTAGCAGATTTTATCAAATGGAAAACTCACAGTTCTTCTGCGAGAGTGAACACATAGGAAGTACCTTCATGTTGCACTGGTTATACGGGCAATACTCTTGATCGATGAGGATCGGATTTCCGACATTGTTCATAATTATATCCTCAAAATGCATTTCTGAGGCAGTACCAGAAGCAGGGGAAGCAGGCCATGATTTCACTCTCACGCCATTCTGCGTGTTTGTCAGAGTGCAGTTTCTGACCGTGATACCAACGACTGGACCTTCATTCTTGTACCTTCCTAGGCTTCCGACGCTGAATCCATGGCCAGGCCCACAAGTCACTCTCTCGACGTTTATCTGCTGGCTGCCATCACCAATGGAGACACAATCATCTCCAGTCATTATATTTGTATCGGTTATACTAATCCCGGTCGAACGCCCAATGTGGATTCCATCAGTGTTGATGCTAGTTTCGGGCGCCGAGATTGTGAAGTGCTGAAAAGTAAAGTTTGTGCAGCCGAGGACATTGACATGGAAGTTTTTGCTGTCCTTGGAAGTTATGTCCCGGACCACTGAGTTGGTTACAAAATTGAACCTCAGGTTCTGTTTTTCAACACAAACATCCAACTTAAAATGTTAATATGAATATAACCATACAACTATTTCACATTGTATGTCTACATCCTATCCGTATTCGACCTTTTCAAGAACTCCGAACCTGGGAATTTTTATGTAGGCTTACCATGGGAATTGGACCGCAGTTGGGGTTCTTGCTGCAGTCATTGTTAGCCCAAGCGGTGGCGCCTTGGCCATCTAGAGTTCCAGTACCGAAAAGCATGAACCGGTCGATGCGTTCAATTGTAAGCCAGCCATCGGCCTTGACTTGAGCCGGATTCGCCGGGGCCAGCAAGGTGCCTTGGACCTGGATCCCCACTGGAGCCTTGCATGGCCCCAGGATTTTCACCGCAGTTAACAAATATGTTCCTTTGGGAATCAGAACTGTGCTTGGGGTTATTGATCCACATGCCTCTTTCCAAGCACTCATTAGAGCCTAAACATAAATTTTCCAAGAAAACAAGATCAAATTAATTTAAGCCGCGATTCATTAATACAATGCTTGATCTCTGTACAAAATAATGTGGCTCAATACGGGTCTCACTTGAAAAAAAAAAAAAAAAAAAAAAGACCTACCATGAAGATGATTACTTTGAAAAATCGTTTTATTGTTATTTTCTGTATGATTTTTCGAATAAACGGGAACTCCCTTCTTGAGCAATGGTGTACAAATAAAGAAACCAAAGCGATTTTTTTTTTTTTTCACAGAATGATGTGGCTTATAGTAGAACTTTCACTTCCAAACAAAATGCCGATCAAAATTATAAATTAACAAATAAAAAAAAAAAAACACAACCTCGTTATTTTTTCATGTTATACTTGCAATATTGATTGTTACCTGGCTAATATCCGACTTGCCACCAGCTTGGGCCCCATACTTCGTTACATCAAAAATAGTAGCCTGAGTTTCAAGACCTTGAGCTAAAAAAAACAAGAAACAAATTGCTGTGATTATGAATTCAATAGCCATTTTTCTCTTTCGAGTTTTGTCTTCCCTTTTTTTTTTCCGGAGCCACTTTTCTTTTTTCTTTATTTGGAAATGATTCAATGTTAATGAAGCTACGTATTTATACATGTCAAAAAACCAAACTTGAGGCTACTAAACTTCTAAACCAACTTTTACCTAATTTGGTTTGAGGCTGGAATGTTTACGTTGAACTTCCTATTCTAAGCTTTTCATTATACACCAATAATGTATTAACTGACCGTCCCCTCTAATCCAGGAGCTAGTTTTAGGCTACTTCTCTCTCTCCCTCACAAACGCACAAAGTCGGCCCTGGCTTTCCGGAGGCCTAAAGCAAATATTAAAGATGAGATCCCTTTTGTTATTATAAAGAGTACAAAAGTACGAGGGGGCCATAATATTTATAAATTTTTTGTTGCCTAAAGTGGTTGTATCTCAAGTTTTAGCTCAAGGCCAGCCCTAGGGGTAGGGCGACAAGGCTGCCGCCTAGTGCCCCCAGTTTTTGGGCAAAAAACAGGGCCCCTCAAATTACGACACATAATAAATATTATATATCTCTTTCAATCAGCAAATAAGCGACTGGAGCTAACTGAGAAACTGTGAGTCAAACCCATAACCAATTTTTATGCGAAAATATTTAAGTTCAAAAAGTTGGGCTTCAATTGCTTTTGTTGAGATTTGAACTCCAAATGTCACAAACCAATACCTTACTGGGTAGTATGCCACTGCGTCACCAACACATCTTGTTACTTTTGACCAAGACATCTTGTTACTTTTGGCCTCATTTCTATACCTAGCCTATGGCCTCGGAAGTCTTAGGGCCGGGCTTAGGGCCGGCATTGCACGCACAAAAGAGAGATTAGGAAGGCGTGGAAGTCATAAGTTGTCATTAGAAGAATGATTAACGTATGATCAAAGTCAAAAGCATGCGTGTTTGGTAATAACGAAGATGAGTCACAGGAATAGTGCTTGGGCTGGCAGGAGTGAAGGCATTTCATGCTTCTTTGACTTATGACTGTTAATCTGCTTCACACCTTAAGTACCCCACCAAACACGTCCTTACCATTTTAAGTTAGCTCTTTGGCTAACTTAACAATCTTGTGATAATTGTAAATTACCATTAAACGAGCTGTTTCTGTTTTTATGATTTTATTAATTTAGCCCAAATTAGGCGAAGAATATTTAGTTTATGTTGATCTTCCCACATGATTTTACATGCTGGGTTCACCTTATCATTGCTTTGGGAAGTAGCGTCAGACATGGAAATTAATATAGTCCAAGCAACAAAAATATCTTCCCAATCATAGAATAGTTCTATTTACGGGTGTTCCACTAACCCAGCTTATCAGCTTTTTTGGTTTTTTGGCTTTTTTTTAGGGGCTTAAAAAATAATTAAGCTGGCTTTTTTTAAAGTTAGTGGAATGTGTTGGCTTTTTTGTTAATGTATCGTGAGGGAATGGTCTGTCTTGGATTTCGGTATAAGATGGCTTTTTTTAAGTTTAGTGGAATGTGTTGGCTTGTTTGGCTTTTTCGAATTAGCGGAATGAATTTAGCTTTTGGCTTTAAAATAAGCTGATTTTTTTTTTAGTGGAATGAGGCCTTATTCTGTATATATTGGAGAATTTCCTTCAAAATCATAGAATACTCTTCTTTCCTTTTCTTTTTTTTCTTTCTTGCGATCAACGGTGATGATTCTCATTCACCAAAGCCAAACAACACTTACAAGAGATTTCATCCGAAATAGAAGTATAAAGGTAAAATCTAATGCACAACCAGAATACAGAGAAATGCACATTACATCAAAAGAGAACTAATGTCTCTTATCCAGACACGAGCCTCAGGCTCCTTAGCACATACCGCAAAGTGGACAGAAAACGAGTCGTTTTCGGCAACGGAGCCGGTCAAAGATAAAGACACTACACCCCAAGGGTAGCAAAGATTCAAATCAGATAACCATTTAGATCCGATGAAATCCCCAACATAAACTAACTAAACCGAGCCAAGCACAATGGAAAAAGAATTATAGACCTCCCTGCAGAGATCTAAAACCCGATAATGGCCCTGTTGCTGGAAATCAGACAAGAAAGATCAGAATATTTTTATTCGTTTAATGTCTGTGACGCAGAGGCCAATGTTGCTATTTGATGGGGAGGAATTCACTAACAAAATGCAAAACAAAAAAAACAAAGCTCTATCTACTGGTAAGTGGTATATCAACAATCCATAAAAGCAAGAAAACTGTAGCCGCAGCATTTTGCATACTTTCCAATATAGTTTCCAACAACCGGATCGAAATAATCAAGTTCTTGTCACATTGGGAGCGCAGAATAGTAAATGCAGCGATCTAACAGTTGGCAAACAATCTATGCACAAAACATGAAACAGTACGGTCCATGTACGAAGCAAAGGGTGCCCATGAATTTTGGTTATCTGTTTATATCTTCGTAGTTGGGAGAGTTGCTCCCATCAAGTGATTATGGTTCAATTCAGGCCAAATAGAAAAACAGGATCAAATGCTAACAAAACAAACGAATTTGACAGAGCAGTTAGAAGGAGCATTGAGTATGGTACTAATTGAGATATCTGTTCATATTGGGTTGCCGTAGAATCTCAAGTGCTACATTGATGAACAAACTTTCTGGATCGAGCAGCAAGTGCTACATTGATGAACAAATTTTCAGCACCTTAAGGTTGAAAATCAAACACTAATGCTTCAGAAACAAAGATAGTGAGCTTCAGTCATCCCGACTACAATAAAGGTAATGTCGGAGTGAAACTACTCACCTGAAGATTTAACATATGGAACTATCCCTAGTTAGGCTATATGGTCTAAAATGCAAAATCTTCAACACCGATCTAATATCCTTTATTATGATCCCCCTCCTACGGATGCTAGTATTGAAGCTTGCTAGAGAGTAGCCAATTCTAAGATGGGCCGAGACCCAAATTATGAAATTTCCACGTGAATGAAAATCTAACAAAGTGAAAGGGAAAACAGCATAATCATCCAGCAAAAGAAGGTTGCAGAAAACATCGACAGGATATCAGATGATTGAATCTGAGAATCTGAAAACCCATAAGCATGAACAAGCTGTAGTCAGAGGAGTATATATTTCACTATCAACACTTTCACACTGAATCTCTTCGACACCAAGATGAACATAAATAGCACAAGTCCATAATTTGCACTATGTATACATTTTGTTCATAATGTGTATTCACACTCTCGATCTGATTGGAAACTAATAGCACAAAAATGTTAATGTGCTAGAGGAGGCATGCTACTATGTGCACCCCTCTTTTGGGCTCAAAAATGAGATTTTATGACACAAATATGAGTTTTTCTGGGTCAAATATGAGATTTTGTGGCTAAAAATATGAAAGGGCGTACCATATGCAACTTTGACCAGATCGACGGCCGAGATTGCACCACATATGCAAAAAGTGACCCCCTATACAGGTCATCTTTCATCTCATATGGAGAGCCAAAACAAATCATAAAACGTCGCGTGATCTCTCATTTAACGTTTTGGGTTTCAAAAATCTCATATATGAAGCCACGAATGCTCATAAAAAGTACCACAAATTCGAAAGAGCCACAAAATGTCATATTGGCAAAAGTCAACCTCATAAAACGTGTCACAAAATCTCATATGATAGTTTTGGACTGTAGTGGAAATGTGATACATATTGTGTGTATATATATGGGGCCGGTTCCCCTCACACTTATAAAAACACATAAAAAAAACACATCACTCTTCCGGTGCCCATTTTTATGTTATGAACCGTTGATCCTGTTTAAATGAGTAAAAGAAAAGGTCCTGCAAAATTTCAGCTCAATGGGATATTGGTAAGTGCCTGATCCAAATAGCTTTAAAAACACTAGTTTCTGTCATAGTTTTTGCAAAACTGTTTCGATCAAGCACTTACCGATATTCGAATGGACTGAATTTTTGCAGGACCTCTTATTTTACTCATTTAAACAAGATCAACGGTTCAGAACATCACATTAGGGTTCAGAACAAAATCTTGTGTTTTTTATGTGTTTTTTTAAGTGTGAGGGGAACCGGCCCCTATATATATTGATGTGACATGTCTCATATAAGGTGACACACAAATACATATTTGAGCCCACATTGAGTCATTACGAACAAAATCTCATATATGCTTCAAAGAACACTCATATAAAAAGTCATTTGATATGAAACTTTTTGGTTTTAAAAATGAGTATTTGTGGAAGAATATATAAGTGTTTTGTGGACCACTACAGTCCAAAAATATTGTTGTGATGTGTCTATTTATTCATATGTATTGATAGTGACATGTCTCATATACGTAGCCACGTAAATAAATATAGGGACGCATATTTAGTCATATTCTCAAATTTCGTATATTGGTCCACAAAATCTCACATACTCAGCCACACATTCTCATATGGAAATTCATAAAATTTATTTAAAATTTTTGGACTGTAGTGGACCACAAAAGTCTCATATTTTCTTTCACATACTCTCAGTTTGAAAGTCACAACCGGTTGCCAATTGAGTCATTACTCAGCCACTCATTTTTATTTTTATTTTAAATGCCAAGTGGTGGGTCCGGTGACAACCGGTTGCCAATTTTTTTTATTTTTATATTCTAAAATTTTCTCATATCCGATGAGATTTTGTGGTCCTTTTTATTGCGTTTTGATGTTCTAATATTTATTATCGTGATGACGGATATGAGTGTTTACTTTACTAAATTAATATGAGATTTTGTGGACTTATACGAGATTTTGTGGTTCTCCATACGAATTGCACACCATATGCCAAAAGGTGGGGTGTGCATAGTAGCATTACTCGTGCTTAGAGATCCCAAACCCATATCCATAACACAGCTCACAACAACAGTACGTGGAAGCGAGTATAATTCAACCACCCTCTAGCAACTTCCACTTCTGCTCATGTGCCAATAAACAAGCTTCTTGATTTTCGTAGTGGGTAGTTGAGTGATATCTTCACACTTACAAAAGAAAACTAGAGCAATAATTGCGATTAGCGACATCTGCTAAGCAAAACCATTTCTATTGTTCACTTTATGTTCACAATGACAAATCTGTCAAAAAGATAAATTGTAATTAATCTTTGAATTAAATATTTGAAATATCTAGAATGTCAAGAAAGTCTAGGACCGAAATGTAAATAATGACATCTAGAAGATCTTTTTGTATTTGGCACATGTGCAAAACTAGAAAACTCTAAACTAATAAATCGGCTGTTGCTCTATACATAGAGCATCTTATGTACACTTTCTAATCAATCAGAAAAACCATTCTAAAAGTCTCCACCACCAAGTCCGATATTACATCTTCACCCTTCATTCTTACCAATTTGCAGTCCACTTTTCCAATTTCCCCTTAATCTTATCTAGCACCCCAACTTGCAGTATTGATTCCTTTCTCAATAGCCTGAAGGTGAAACAAGGCTCCCCACATGACAAACTGCTTCAAACCAAGAAGGAAGCCCAACAATGTTCGGCTTCCTAAAGGTCATAGTTTTGGGATAATAAAACCATAGAGCTTGGTTTCTATAAAGTAGTAAAACTTCGCCATTCTTCTGAACAAACAGATCTTGAACATCCCTGCAATCCCACTTAAGGTGATTCGCATTTATTGTGAAACTCCTTGACCAAGACTCCCTCACATTATACTCTTTCATAACCCAAACGCCAATACAGATGTTCTCTTCATATACATTTACACCAAGACACCCACCAAACACGGCCAAGAAAAACCAACATTTTCGAACACAAAGGTCACGAGCTGGGCAGAGAATCACATCGAACACTTCACGTGCAACATTGAAACAGACAATGGGATTCGATGTAACATAGCTTTTCCAATAAATAACTCCATTCACCCAAACATCCAGTTTGAAATAACCCCGAATCTTGAAACTAGGAGCTCCTACCTCGCTCCAAACCCCTTCACTCAAACTCAATGTAGGCTCCATCAGCCGAGATCTTTTATTGGTTGTCACATTTATGACCAAAACACACATTTTTATGTATTTCCCTTTATCGAGTTGTACTTTTATTTTTCTTTTATTCTAGAGTGTCTATATAGGTAAGGCAAGGAATCATATTTAGTCATTTTTCTTTTTTGAGTGCGCTAGTCGTATAAGGTAGTTTTGAGAACATTGAGAAATTTGTGCAAATTTTGTTTCCATTGAAGACCGAGGATATTGTGAAGTTTTGGGAAGATTCGGTTGGTGAAGATTGAGGCATTGGTGAAGATTTTGTTTTCGTCAAATATGGCTAGATTGCTATGCTGAAAAAGTAGAAAAGGAAGGTGTCAAATTGGAAAGAGATCATAAGAGATACAGTAAATTATTGGGCGACTGTCTACTCGAGCGGATTCTGATGTTGCTCGAGCATGTGTAGCTGTTTCTCATTTTTCCTTATAAATATGAAGGCTTGCGGGTTTCAGAAGATGATTGAGAGAAGCTAATATTTCCTGAGGTGATTTCTACTCTCTTAAACATTACGGAAGTCAGTGTGTTTATTGCATCTTGAAGAACTTTGGAGGATCATGAAATCCAAGTGCTAACCACCCAACTTCAAGAGGTTCATTCCATCAACTTTCATTGTCGAGTTAAAACCCTTTCGTGGAGTTCGAAAGGTATTTCTGGAAGGCTTGAGGATTCAAGACGTGGCGATCATGCAAGGGTACGATGTGCGTGGATTCGGCAGGTAGTTCTTAGGACTCGTGGTGAGGATACACGGTCAGGTGATAAGAATACTTGTAATCGTACAATAATTTTAGTGCATGATTCCTTCCCGTGGTTTTTCCCATTTAGGGTTTCCACTTAAATTTTCGTGTTGTGCGTTTACTCATATTTTTGTGTGATCGATTATCCTTGTTTGGGCTAACATTTAATCCTTGCAGTAGTATAGAAATTTCATTTGGTATCAGAGCAAGGCGCTATATGTATTGAAACTTCGTTTCTAAGCGGATCCGTGGTTATCTACTGCAATGGAATTGAGTTCCAATCGTCCCCCGGTACTGGATCGAACAAACTTCGATCATTGGAAAGCCAAGATGGAGGCATATTTGAAGGCCATTGACGAAGATGTTTGGAGCGCATGTGAGGTAAAATACACTCCTCCAACCGTAAGTGTTGAAGGAAAAGTTGTTCCGAAAGAAAGCGCAGATTACACATAAGTGAGAAAACAAAAACGTCTTTGCAAATAGCCGAGCCTTGAATGTCCTGTTTACTTACGTAGACACTAAGGAATTTCATCGTATTTCAACATGCAAAATTGCAAAGGAAGCTTGGGATATCCTTGTAACCACACATGAGGGAACTAATACAGTGAAGCAAGGAAAATTGCAGCGAGTGACCACTGAATTCGAGATGATACGCATGAAGGAGGACGAGAGCTTTGATGAGTTCTATGCGGCCCAGAATCATATAGTCAATACCGTTATACTCTCGGTGAGCCTATCTCTATTTTTCGTGTTGTTAAGAAAATTTTAAGATCTTTACCCAAGCGTTTTCAAACCAAAGTCGATATTCTTGAAAGCAAGAAAAAACTTCCCGAATTGTCATTGAAGAGATTGTAGGTCTATTTCGGGATTATGAGATTACTCACTTTAAACCGGTTGAAAAAATATTGCTTTTTCTAGCTCTCGTAACAGTACCAATGATTCTGATAGTGATGATGTGTATGACATGGAGGCTATTGATTTGTTCACTAAAAACTTTAAACGCTTCTTTAAAAAGAAAAAGTCTATGGGAAATAATGACACTGTCAAAAAGAATAAGGGTAAGTTCGATTCCACTAGTTTTAGAGAACGAAAAGGAGTAAAGGGGCCTCCTTCGGGGCCTAAGTGTTATGAGTGTCATGGTTACGGACACCTTGCACAAGACTGTGCTAATAAGAAAATGAAGCAAAAAGTTTACAATGTAAAAACTTGGGATGATGACACTGATGAAGAAAAATCTAGTAGTGAGGAGGATGACACTAGTAATGAAAAGAATTTTATGGCTTTCGCTTCTAGACATCAAGAAAACTCTGTTTTAAAGTCAAAAAGTGATCATTCTATAGATGGTGATAATATAGAAGAGGTAGTGGATTTTGATGAACTAAAAGAGGCCTATGATAAATTGTTTGAAGAGAGCTTGACAATCACGAAACAAAACTCAAAATTGGTTAGCAAAAATGATGTTGCTGAATCTGGGTTGGCAAAAGCCTTATCTTCGGCAAGAGAATTGTCAGAGTCTTTGGATTATATCACCCAAGAGAGAAATCAACTGAAAGATGAAGTGGATCATCTTCATAAAAAAGTTAAAGAGCTTGAGTGTCTAAATGCGGTAAATGGAGGTAAGATAAATGAGTTGTCTAAAGAATTGGAAAATGCTAATGGCATTTTTGAGCGTCTTAATGCAGGGTCAAAGATTCTTGATGACATACTTGACATTCAAAGACCAACCAATGACAAGTCAGGACTTGGATACCATGCCTCATCGTCAAACATGATTGATGGAAAGAAGACGAGTATGTCCACTGTGAAAAACCTTGAGAGGTCTACAGCTCTTCTAAATCAAAACAAGGAGGTAAATTCTAAAGCTAGTGTAAAAACAGTTATGCCCCAAGCTTTTGCTAAAATGACTAAATCTATACAAAAACCTATTATTGATAAATTTATTCCTATTTGCCATCAATGTGGTGTTCAAGGTCACATTAGACCGCAATGTAGGAAATTGCACGCTACTCGTACTTCATGCACGCACTTGGCACATTCGCATGAGTATAACAAATTTATTCCTACATGTCATTTATGTGGTGTTAGGGGTCACATACGACCTAATTGTTTTCGACTCTATGGGTACCCCATTGCTCATTCTCAATATAGCAATGCTAGTTTTTATGGAGGTAGAACTCAAAGACCTAATAAAAATAGTACTACTTCTCATGCAAACAATAGCGTTTTGAGTCATAAACATGCTGTTGGGCCCGGAGTGCCCCCATGGATTTGGTTACACAATGTCACTCCCTGCAACCGCTCTAAAAACAGACTTGCGGGTGCGATGTCGAATGCCATAAAAGACTTAATTGAAGCCCTTCCTAACACCAATTGGTTTTAGGAGAGTTGGTGGAAAAGCGGTCCGACAAGTGGTATCAGAGCCAGGAGGTCATGGGTTCGAGTCGCGGGAGCGTCATTGTGAGGGAGGGATTGTTGGGCCCGGAGTGCCCCCATGGATTTGGTTACACAATGTCACTCCCTGCAACCGCTCTAAAAACAGACTTGCGGGTGCGATGTCGAATGCCATAAAAGACTTAATTGAAGCCCTTCCTAACACCAATTTGTTTTAGGAGAGTTGGTGGAAAAGCGGTCCGACACTCAACACATACAAGGGCGAATAACCACTAACTGTTGGAAATATTCGTTAGAATTTCTGTAAACTTATATATTTGGAGATAACGACATAACAAACAAATAATATAACTATACTACAAATATAAAGTAAGAGAGATTGTAAAACTTATTGTGATCGAGGCACGCGTTAAGCGCTCTCCTAAGAGAAGATATGTCCCCGCTTGCACCGAGTTGTGTGACATTCCACTCCCTAGATACAACGATCATCCACGGAAGCTTTGTGTGCAGCTAAAGCTTTCCACACGAATCAAGAATCGCCCATATGCTCAAAACTATATCTCACTTAGCTTGTAAAATAACACAAGCAATGCTTCCTAATTTTATCAAGTAAAATACTCTCTCCAGTTGTGATTTTCTACACCATATATATAGGCCAAAGGTTAATAATTATATGATATAGAAACCCATAAATATCATCTAATATAGGCCATAAATCCCATGGTTATATGTGTGGGGAGTTACAATATTGATATCCAATAATCACCCATTTATTTATCAAATATAATTAGACAAAATAAATTATTTTAAAGAGATTTTAAAAGCTTTTTCTAACACTAACCATTAACACTTTATATTCATTGCTTTTGGGACTAAACCCAAAGCCAAATTCCTGATCGATAATCAACTTAGGGGTCTCGATTCACTTCTCGGTACATGGTTGATAACAAATATCCAATCATCGATCAACCGATGGAGCAGACAGAGCAAGCCATTGCACAAACCCAGGACGTAGAACTCATCGAGCATAAATTATAGTAATTAAGTAAATTAAACACCCAAACTCTCAAAGTCGGATCAATTCACACATGCATTACTTGCACTTGCCTCCCCCAAAATCTCTAATCAATTCACGCATGCATTTCTTGCCTCCCTCCAAACTAGTGATTCGTTTATCTGTTTAAAAACATGAACTTTGATTTAGTCAATTATATATTCAAACTCCTATAGTCTGATCAATTCACACATGTATTACTTGCCTTCAGCAATTTACACATTACATGTGCGTGACACTCAAGAATATTGAAAAAGTTTGACCAGGTAAAATAGATTAGTCTTGTTGGAGGAATAATTCTAGGATTAGGATAATCTGTTAGATTAGTCTTGTTTGTACATATAAC